>JAOTRS010000022.1:12589631-12603878 GCA_028565755.1 Dinotopterus cunningtoni
TGTGTGTGTGTGTGTGTGTGTGTGTGTGTGTGTGTGTGTGTGTGTCATTATCTGCCTGAGAGAATGTGAAGTATGCAGGGGAGGAAAGTTGCTGTCCTTCATTATGTCTGTGTAGTTAAAAGAGTAATCTGGGAAACTACTAATCCAGCCATCCTGCGTTGGAAAGACAGCTTTATCTCTCACTGTTGCAAAGAGCTGACCTTGGGGAAAAAATGAATATCCCATCATTCCATGCAAACTTTACCATATAAACAATCACACACACTTTTTCATTTGTTTATGGCGAGTGTCCACTATACAAGTGCACGTGTACTGTAAATGAATAAGCACACGATCATAAATTGATCCATCCATTTTCTATACTGTTAATCTTGTGTAGGGTCCAGGAGGTGAGCCTTAGGGCACAAAGTAAGGGTACACCCTGGACTGAGTGCCAACCCATCACAGGGCAACCCAATCAATCACTTATAGGCCATTTTGGGAAAGCCAGTCAGCCTACCTTGCATGTTTTTGGACAGTATGAGGAAGCTGGCGCACTCCGGGGAACTCCATCAAGGAACCCCTTCTGACAAGTCAGAATTGAAAATTTAATAGCATGTGGGATTATCTTATTTTTTACAGTCATGATGTTTAACTGAACGGTAATGTAATGTGGCTTTCTGGATATTAAATGTCAAAAGAACTCAAAAGCGATGGACATGTGAAGTGCTTCACACAAATATTTGCCTAAGGATATATTTTTTTAAAGAGTTTCTCTAAATCAGTGATGCACTTTCCCTTAATCTTAACACCCAAGCATTAATTTAGCAATAGATTCCTATATATTTGGGATTATTAGGACCTAGTAGGCATAAAATCTAAGTATTGTCTTATTGAGTTTCTACTAATTAGTATGTTGTGCTTTTGCTACCATTAAATGATGCTATAAAGTGGCTACTAATGAGGACAACAGGTCTAAGTTAGACAGAATGAAGTATACAGTGCAGCGAACCCAAAAAGTAAATTCTCCATACAGTATGAGGACGCAGGGACCCAAGATAAAGAAGGTGATGCTCACACAGTGTTCTTTCATATATAATAGACCTGCTGAGAGAAAAATAACAAGACAGTTTTCCTCATAATCAGAACCAAAGCAGAGATTGTGTTGCGTTTAGTTAAGCAATGCAGAAGCCATTTCTTTTGGTCATGTATATTTTAAAGCTGCTTCCATTTGCTGTATGTTTTTACGTGTAGCTACAGAGAATTACTCGCTCACTCACTCATCTTCTATATCGCTTTATCCTCTATTCAGGGTCGCGGGGACCTGGAGCCTATTCCAGGAGACTTAGGGCACGAGGCAGGGTACACCCTGGACAGGGTGCCAATCCATCGCAGGGCACACACACACACACTCTCATTCACACACTGCGGGCAATTTGGGAACGCCAATTAACCTACTCTGCATATCTTTGGACTGTGGGAGGAAACCGGAGCACCCGGAGAAAACCCACCAAACACGGGGAGAACATGCAAACTCCATGCACACAGAGCCGGGAATCGAGCCTAGCCAGGAATCGAACCCGGACCCTGGAGGTGCAAGGCGAGAGTGCTAACCACTACACCACCGTGCCGCCACAGACAATTATATTTAAAGCAAAAAAATAAAAATAAATAAATCAGTTCAGTGTGTGTGAGCCACTTGTTATTATTAACCAAGTAACCATCACAAATTACACTCTTGGGAAGTAACAGGCTGCATCTGGCTCTCAGTGTAAAACTCTTTTTTTTTATAATCTGGGGAAGCCTTAAGGGTTCTGTGTACTATGACATCATTGCAGAGGGCTTCCCCAGAACATCAAATGAAGAAGTTTTCATGGGTATACATTAGTTCTTTCTTTCTTACTTCTTTTTTCCCCCTCTTATCCATATGTATAATTGTAGGTAATCCGGCACTGTTTATTTGTATATTCAATGTATATATATACCTTATACAGTCATGTTCAAAAGTTAGAGCCCCCTAGGGAAAGACATAACCAGTGGTCTTGGAAAAGCCATTGTTGCTGCACATCAGTCTGGAAAGTGTTATAAAAACAATAAAAAATTCCAAGCATTTTTTAGTCCAGTGTTCTACAGTAAGAAAGATTATTCACAAGTTAAAAGCATTCAAGCACATTCACTCCAAGGTCAGAGTGTAATGGTCAGAAGAATACGAGAAAAACCCCAAGGGCTATCTCTCAGACACTACAGGCCTCACCGAGCATGTTAATTGATAAAATTCATGACAGCACAATTGGAAGAAGACTGAACAGGTACGGTTGCCCTTACTCTTACTCCAAACTTCTGGAACAATGTACAGTACTACTGTGTCTTCAGATGAGACCCAAATCTAGTTGTTTAGCTTTAATGCCCAGTGCTATGTTTGACAAAAACCAAACAAGGCATTTCAACAAAAAACAGTATACCTTCTGTCAAGCACGGTAGTGGAGGAGTGATGAATTGGGCTTGTTTTACAGCTACAGGACCTGGGCACATGGCAGTCATTGAGTTGATCATGAACTTCTGGTGGAACATGTGAGGCCGTCTGTCTGACAGCTAAAACTAAATTAACTGAAGCAATGTTGTAAAGAAGAATGGGCAATAATTCCTCCACAATGATGTAAGACTGATAAAGTCATACACGAAATGATTACTTCAGGTTATCGCTGTGGATCTACGAGCTATGGAATCATAAGCGTCCTTAGTATTACCCATATGTTTTGTTTTTTCTTTTGGTTTCATTTTTGTTAAATAAATAATGGCACAGTAATATTGTTGTTCGTCTGAGGTTGTTTTTGCTGTAATACTGAGACCTGATACGATCAGATGTTTTTACACAAAAACTAATTTTATGGACATTGCCTGCTTACAACCCTTTTTTGTTTTATAGCGCTATCTATTCTATAGTTACTGCATAGCCTTGGTATATAATATTTACTACATTATATATAAATCTATTTATTTAACCTGCACCTTATAAGTTGCACAATGACAATATTTGCTCCGATGTATATTCACTACCTTTTGCACTTCTGGTAAATGCTTAACAACATTTTATTGCTGAGTACTATGCAATGACAAAAAGTTCTATCTATCTATCCATCCATTTATCTATCCATCCATCCATCCATCCATCCACATTTTAAAGAACCATATTGGAAAGGAAAGCTAGAAACCCTTTTCCTAACAGTACATAGAAGTCTCCATTACACCCTTGGGGGAAATGAGATTTGCATCTTGTAAGAGTCGATTATGTAACATGGGTGTAAAGATGCATTGTGTTGCATAAATGTGACGATGTGCATCATGGCGCTTCAGCATTCTATTAATTATGCATGTGCAGTTGCACAGTTTAAACACAGGAGGTCACAAACTCCATAACTCATATAGATGAAATATACACCCATCAGCCATAACATTAAAATGCAAAACATGAAGCCCAGTATGGTGCAGGTTCCCCTCGAACTCCCGGGGCAGCTCTGGCTCCTCAGGGCATGACTACTGGGTGTGCTCTGATGTTTTGGATGATTTTTCAGTATTAAACTTCTTATTAAAGGTTTTTTGATTCCTGTGGTTCTAATACACACAGCATGAAGATCTTGTTCTTGATTAAATCTATATTATGTTTATGGTTATTTATTATGATTATGGTTGCAAAATCATTTAAAAAGTAAAAATATTTCCTTAATATAAAGAAGAGTAATGTTCTAATGTTATTGTAATCTTTAAGAGAAATCAAATCAACATCTCGGCCTGATTATTCGTACCAGATTCTGTTCTTGAAAATCCGCTTCTCACCGCCTACAGCTTCTGGGGCATGACTTATCTCTTTATAAATGTAGTAAGACGTGAGAGAGTAAACTCAAACCGAGCCTCTTGTAAATATGGAGAAGTCTGATGTGAGGTCTGATCAATCTCCGTAGGCCAGTAGAGACAGCCTTCATGTTGTGATGAATATTACAGCCTCCTCCAGAGATACACTGGGAATGCTGTCTGAATAGATTTGATGGATGAGGGAGATTTGATCCAAAGTGGCATACTAGAATGGGAGCGCTAGGGTAAACAAAAATTTTATTACATCCCACATGAGTATTTAATATTAACTAATATTCATCTTGTGACCAATTTGTCAGTCCTATAAGATACAGCTATGAATAGAGCGAGAGATATTGTCTTGAATAGTCTCTCCATAGGGGCGGCACAGTGGCGTAGGGGTTAGCATTGTCGCCTTGAACCTCCAGGTTCGATTCCCGCATGGAATTTGCATGTTCTCCCCGTGCTTGGTGGGTTTCCTCCGGGTGCTCCGGTTTCCTCCCACAGTCCAAAGACATGCAGATTAGGTTAATTGGCGTTCCCAAATTGCCCGTAGATACCCTGATGCTGTAATATATCCTGCACATATCACAAATTATATTTATGCTGCAACAAAGGAACGGATATTTTAATAATTACTTGGTCTGTTCATTTGCTCGACATTTATTCTCTCAGTATAGTCATACTGATTCTGATTAGACGATAAGCGCATTGTTCTTTGTATTGTATTCAGTAAGTAGGGCGTATAAACGGTAAGCAGACACGCACACGCTCCTCCCGTCCCTCTGAACTCTGCAGTCTTTACCACAAGAGAGTATCGATGTTTGCGCGAGATCGATAGTTGCTGGTCAGTGCTGTGCTGCATCTCCGGACTTCAAGGTTAAAGCAGTAACACTCCCACGGCCACATTGAGCCCATTAGCAGCTCCAGCAAGCGTGAAATATCCCACGCGCTGCTGGAAGGTTCTCATTAGGACTGGCAGTCGCAGAAAACCACCTGCTGAACCACCTGCTCCAGAGCCGGCAGATCAAGGTTGGAAGTGTAGAGAAGTGTGTGGTGTGTTTTTTTTTTTTTAGATTTGTTAGAGATAACAGTGAAGATGCAAAACTGAAATGGAAAACATATGAAACATCAAACTTAGTAAAGCATCTTTGACCCTGCGTAAGCAGTTACAGCTTCACTGACAGAACTGTAAAGGGGCCATATTTAAGCAATATCACATGATAGGGAGTGCTGTTGTGCTGGATATTAGCACGGCTGTGATGCGGCCAGCACAACAGCATGCTATCGAGGGTGGTTTTATGATGATTTGATGATACCCAGCACAACAGCATTATGTCGAAGGTGATATCATGATGATGTGATATTATCCAGCACAAAAGCATGCTCTCAAGGGTAATATTGTGATAATGTGATGATATCCAGCATAACAGCATGATCTCAAAGGTGATTTTATGATGATGTGATAATATCCAGCACAACACCCTGCTCTCGAGGTTGATATTATGATAATGTGATGATATTCAGCACAGCAGTCTGCTCTCAAGGGTGATTTTGTGATGTTGTGATGATATCCAGCACAACAGCATGATCTCGAAGGTAATATTGTGATCATTTGAGGATATCCAGTATAAAAGCATGATCTTGAGGGTGATTTTGTGATGATGTGATGATATCCAGCACAACAGCGTGCTCTCGCAGGTGATATTGTGATGATGTGATGATATTCAGCACAACAGCATGCTCTCGCAGGTGATATTGTGATAATGTGATGATATTCAGCACAACAGCATGCTCTCGCAGGTGATATTGCTTTTATATAACAGTCCCATACCATTTCTTATAAACAGATTATGATTTGTTTTCCACACACCAAGTTGTGCCCTTGATCAAGGGTTAGAGAGGGATTTGGGATTCAGCCTTGTGTTAGCAGCTAGTTTTCTTTTCTAAATAAAACAACACAACACCGAGGCAATTCAGAATGATTTTAGAAGCAGTTACTAAGGAGACAGCATGTTGTTTAAGATGACATAACATTATAAGATGTGCTACCATGACTGGTTTTGAACGTGGGTTTTGGCAGGCGACTGCTCTGCCCACTGTACTACGGACCGTACCGACAGTAAGTGTGATTAAAGGTTATTAGAACAACTTTGACACTGAGTGATACGTATAGTTAAACATGCCAGTGCTGTTACTGTCTATTATCACCACCCATGGAGTCCTTCTCGTCCATTCAGATTACTCGGTTGGAACTGGGTCAGGGGTAGCTCAGTCGTTAAGCCATAGGACTACGGTTCAGAAAGGCCCAGGTTTAAACCCCACAACCAACAAGTTGCCACTGTTGGGCCCTTGAGCAAGGCCCTTAACTCTTAACTGCTCAGATGTATAATGAGTAAGTCGCTTTGGATAAGGGCGTCAGCCAAATGCCGAAATGTTCTGTTCAGAAGTTTGGTCAGGAGTAGCTCAGTGGTTAAGGCATTGGACTTCGATTCGGAAGGTCCCAGGTTCAAAATCCACGACCACCAAGTTGTCCCTGTTGGGCCCTTGAACAAGGCCCTTAACCCTCAACTGCTCAGATGTATAATGAGATAAAAATGTAAGTTGCTCTGGATAAGGGCGTCTATCAAATGACTAAATGTAAATGTAACTGAGTGTTGTATAATAAAATGTATCTTATCCAGATGGTTTACAGACTGTTTCTTTATCCCCTTAAATTCAAATTAAACAAAATTAATTAGAGATACTGAAAAATCTAGACAGAATCAATAAGTGAGTCACAAGCAGAGTTTTAAAGATCTGAAGGTCAGAGAACTGGCACTAAGTTCCCACCAAGGTGACCCTGTTCACCAGGCTGTCCTGAGGAGCCAGGAAGCTGCACAGGTCACTAATATGCCCACGTGTCTGTTCTGAAAGGGAGCATTGAGGATCTGCCGCTGTTGGAGACATGTATAGTGGCATTGTGTTATAGGATGTTGCGTGTGAACTGTGTTTTTCCAACGATTGTCCTGGCATAAGGTGTGTATTGCAGTGTAGCGCCAACGAGCCACATACAAATACAGACGTGACGTAAAACTTTAATGTAATTGATAACATTACTAATTAATAACATTACTCACACTTCTGTGCATGTGTATAATGAAGTTTAATGAAGTTTAAGACACTAGGAGTTACTGTAGGCGTGTGTATGTGTGTTTCAGCTACATGAAACTCTTACCTTGGTCTGTACACATGCTACAGACCTTACTTTTTTTTTTGGACCCACTTATGTCTTGTTTCATTGACAAGGAAAGAGGCAAACAAGTAGAAATGAGAAAAAAAGCAAGGAGATGAAAAGATAAATAGAAAGGGTTAAGGCGCAGAGAGAGAGATGGAGAGAGAGCGTGTGTGTGTGTGTGTGTGTGTGTGTGTGTGTGTGTGTGTAAGAGAGAGAGTGTACTCTGGGATATGTAAAGCTCTGCAGATCCCACTCAGACACCACAATGCCACGTCAGGGTAAGCGAGTGAAGATGAGAAGGAGGAATAGACAAGGAGGGATGTGAAATGGAAAGAGGTCAGAAAAAGAAAAACTGCAGAAGACAAAACAAACACGAAACAGCAGATTCTATCATACTGCTGGGGTAAAGAGACTAAACACCAACCTGTTTTTAAACCGCATGGACTAGAAGGAAAGCGGCAGAAATGGAAAATGAGTAAAGGACATGGAGCGGTTGCAAAGAGCGATGCCTTGAGGCTGCGTGAATACTAGAATTAATGCCTACAATGTTTAAGACAATACACAACGCAATCCACAAACGTCTTAAACTGTCTGTTGTATTCTGAAAACCATAAACGAACGTACAGTAAAAGAGTGAAATGAACAGAGTGTATCTGTGGAACATATGAATTAAATGTGGAGCGAGGTTTAGCAGAAACACAGAACAGTGCAGGAGCAAATCAGGCTTCTAAACTTTACAAGAACGCCAAGTCTTCACCTTTCAACCCTTCACCTTACCTGTCAGAAACTACACCTGTCAGTCACGACATTAAAACCGCCGCACTAATATTGGAAAGGTCCCTGTCGTCCAGCATGGACCCCTTGAACCCTTTGTCACTGAGACAATTACTGAGGCCACATTTGTACTTTTTTTTTTTTTTTTTTTTTACATTTAATGGCATTTAACAGACGCCCTTATCCAAAGGGACTTACATTCTGTCTATTAATACATCTGAGCAGTTGAGGATCAAGGGCCTTGCTCAAGGGCCCAACAGTGGCAACTTGGTGGTGTTGTGGTTTGAACCTGAAACCTTCCGACACCTGAACGCCTTAACGCCTTTTTCAACAATTTGTGCTACAGGAGCTCTTCTGTGGCATCGGACCAGACAGGCCAACGGTTGCACATCAGTGAGCAATGGATGCCCGTTTGCCCAGTCACCCGTTGTCATTGTCATTGACTTCACCTGTCAGAGGTTTTAAAGTTATGGCTGTATATAAAATACTTTTATATTTGAGTATATTTTATAAATAAGAAAAAAAAAACAGGCCAGGGTAAAAAATATTAAAATTATACAAAAGTATAAAACATTCTCTCTGATCTGTTGCATGGCAATATTGTGCATCGTGGTGTTTTCTAAGGATGCTAAGGATACTTTCTCAGATTCCCAGAGGTCTAAGAATGCTTTTAAACACAATGTACATTTAAAATGAAACAGATCAGATTTCACATAGCTCAGCTACAAACTCATACTTACACTGATCATCCACAAAATTATGATCACCCACCCAATACTGAGTAGGTTCCGCCTTCACTGGAAGTGTGTGGGTTTAAGATATCCTGCACACCTTCAGGTAACGAGATATTGTAACTGTACCTACTGTACTGTGAGAAGAGCCAAATTGTGATGGGTGATGTGATGGGTCAAAGCAACTCCAAAACTAAAGCTCTTGTGGGATGTTCCCAGGATGCAGTGGTCAGGACATACCAAGAAAGGTGAACCAGTGACAGGGTCATGGGCGGCCAAGGCTTATTGACGCACGTCGGGAGCGAAGGCAGGATCATGTAGTCCCATCTAATAGAAGAAGGTTAATGGGTTAATGCTGGTTGCTATAGAAAGCAGTCAGAACGCACAGCACATCACTGTTTGGTGGCAAAAGGTGAAACCTGATAGATATTATGCGTGTGATCAGTGTATATACTTATTAGCCTATTTGACTTATATACTAAATTTCACTTACAAATAAGGCTTGAACTCGGTCTATTCAGTTTCTGTTCCTAGATCAGTCAGAAATAATATATAACCGTTTAACAGACAAAATATAACTGTATCCTGCTAAATTATGAGGCTAAAATGTAAATAGTAGAATCGTTCATCAAGTAAGTCAATACTTCTGCTTCTGCGGTTTGCCACCTTTTTTGGGCATGCATGAAGAAAACAGAAGGAAAAGAGTAGGAGCAAGAATAGAAAGTACTTTGTGAGGGAATGCTGGCATGGCAGACAGAGAAAGAGAGAGAGAGAGAAAGAGAGAGAGAGAGGTATGCTGAGGTAGTATCGGGGAAATGGTACAGGGTGGAACTCTTTCCTAGGGTCATAAAAACAAAAGCCCAGTTTAGGCACACTCGTGGCTGATCCAGGATCAGTGTTAACAGCTATTTACAGCCATGTCAATACATAAGGCTGAACGTACTCAAGATCAGTCATACATCACAGCTTCTTGTGGAAGCACAGCACTATTTAAGGGTGTGACTGCAGTGTGGTTCAGCCCTGAAAGCCTCTGAGATGACTGCCCTCCTTCTCAACACGTGTGTGTGTGTGTGTGTATGTGTATGTGTGTGTGTCAGAAGGAGAGAGAGAGAGAGAAAAAGAGGGAAAGAGCATGCCCTCGCACGCTCCACACCACATCACGCGCGCACACACACACACAGAGGCATGTGAACACACAGCTTTCAACTCCTGAATCACGGCTCAGAGTCTCACCTGTAGTTTAGGAGACTTATGGGCTCGCGAGTGTGTGGAATCTGGACTTGGGTTCTTTAAGCAGTTCATGAGTGGGATCAGGATTTGGACGTTTCAGTCTGAATGAGTACTCATGTCAGACCAACCAGCGCTGGACTCCACGCAGCAAGTGGGGAACCTAACCAAGGTACTGGAATGAGGTCATCTAGGAAACACACAACACACCCTTAGAGACTAGCAGCACTGCTTCACGTGTACTGTACTGTAGATTACGGTACAGCGTGTTCATTTTACAGCTGTTGATTCTGGTGTTTTGATTTATCATGCAGTCACACATTCCTCACTTATTCTCATTGTTTATTTAGTAGCTATTTAGGTAGTTACTTTCTTAAAACATGTACTGAAAAAAAGAGATTTATGCAATGGAATTATGCGAAAAAAAACAATGAGTCATTGACTCATGCGGACAGTTTGTACACACTTATCTAATAAATAATACCTTGCAGCTTCGTCAAAAATCTGTTGACTTTTTACATACAAGTGTGTGAAATAACTATCAAGTTGTACTTTTGTAAACTTTGTACCATTTTTTTTTTTGCTCTAACTGTAAAACAGTCTTTTTTCCTTTATTTATTTATTTATTATTTTAAACAAAGTCCAGGTGCTTGTTCATAAATGTGGAAGATTCTAACCATGTGCTACCTTTCAAGACGCACCTGGAGTGAATATTTCAAAGTAGCGGTGAGCGGTATTAAAAATGCATACCATAACAAGTATCAGATTGTTTGATTGAGAATTTTTTTTTTTTTAAGTTCAACCATTTTTATTCTCTTTGTTTATCACATCTGCTATAGACAGTAGTAGATTCTACTTGTATTTTAGATTTTCCACGTTCTGGTGTATATGTTCACACCCTGCAATTTAAAGGGAATCTTAATAACAGAGTAGAGCATAGATGCTTATTCAGAGTTAACAGACTCTGTTTGTGTTCAGACGGTGGGGGATTTTTTAAGGAGTTACATCCGGTGTGTATGTGTGTGAGTGTGTGTGTGTGTGTGACAAATGCAGAAAATATGGGCTGGCTATGATATCAAAGTACACCTGATGTGTTATACTGTATGGTGCAATCTCTGGATCACACACACTTAAAACAATCTGTTGTTGCACTCATCAATACTATCTTAAAAGTTTCACTGTGTTAATATAATAAAGCAAAATTTAAAGTGTATTGTTTCTCAGCAGTGTAACATTCCAAAACCAAGACTTTGCTGATTGGACGTAAACTGGAAGATCTCATTACGACTTATTGACATGCATATAATCTTTCAGATAATTGCTCAGTGATCTATTTTCTGGTAATCCATAGTGCTCGTATTTTCACAAAGGACCTTCTCGGATTCGGTTGGTTTGGTGCTTACTGTACATGACGGAGACCACTGGAGATAGAGAGTCTCTTAAAAACAAGTTGAAGTATTAAATAGTTTCTTTCAATCAGGAAATGTGCTATAAAGGCAGTAATAGGACTCGCTCAATATAACACTTTCACTTATGTTTGGTATTTCATACAGAATTCGCCCAAGAAGTTGGTGCTAAGCCGGATCTGGCTTTGTTTTCGAGCAGCTAATGGCTTTCTGCTATAAAGCATACCATTTACAACAGCAGCGTTTGCGTTTATTGTGACGTGTACAACATGCGTCAGAAACACAGTGCATGACATTGCTGTCAAAACAACAAGGACTGTAAACTGAGTGTTAAGGTGCTATCCGTGCACATTCACATTACTCACTAAATGCAGTGCCGTTTCTCACTCAACTGCCTTAAAATCCTGGCAATGCTAGAATGAGCCCAGTGCTGTCTGTTGCGCTCAGACAAAAAGAAAATCCTTGCTGATCATTTTCAATCTCGGCTGATCTTTAAGTATATTGTTCTTGTCTGATCTACTTTACTACTTGTTTCCTCTGTATAAGATATCAGTGTGTTAGCTGCTAACGCTTTACAGAACACTGAGGTGCACCGATGGTTCATATCAGAAAGTCCAGATGTAGCACAGCCTGCAATTTCTCGGTAATTAACCTTAAAAAATGTCCTTCATCAGGACAGCCAGTGTCACAGTCGGCCTTGAGAGAAACAGCACATCCCGTGAAGGTGTTGCCGTCGAGGTGAGCTGTGTGTTAGAGACAGGCACGCAGAGCTATATACTAGCCCTTAGAAATGCTTTAGAAACACACACCCTGCAGCAACGTGTTTCATGTGGTGTGCAAACCTTGAATCACCTCGACTCACTGTCGAAATGAGTCATCAAACACTCACACACACACACACACGCCTCAACCAGAAAGCATATTGCCTCACCCAGTGATAAGCTTCATTCTGAATTATTAGCATAATTAAACACGTACACACACAACACTATAGGTGTTTAGATACACTTCTGGACATTTACCCATGTTTTCAAATGATTATTTAATTAAATTGTATTTATTTGAAATAAAGTAATATTTACATAATTCTGTATGTAGATCTTTAATAAACGAGCCAGAGGTTACAGCGGTCAGAAAAACACACAAGATGGTGCAAGCAACACACCTCAAGACTTAAAAGCAAGGGATTAGAAATCATCACAGCACAGTACTAAGAGTGTTGAACGGAGCCCAGAATAGCATCTGTGACTCCAGGAGCATAAAGACATAACATAACATATAGACATAACATAAAGACTCACCTTTGATTACGTTTTATACCGAGTTCAAAACTGAGCTCATTATAAAATCACGAGTCCTCTTTTTACGGAAAAGTTACGCATTCGGTGATGCCATGTCCACAAGTCTGAATCCGCTACTTAGAGGTGATAGGACTTACTCGGGCATCAGATGCTGCTGTAGTGTTGTTAATCAAGGGTTAGAGAGGGATTTGGGATTCAGCCTTGAGTTAGAAGCTAGTTAGCTTTGTACTGTAGCTCGCGTTAGTCGTGAAACACAACACTGGTGGTTCAGAGGCAATTCGGACAGACTACTAAGGAGACGAAGTGTTGTTAAAGGTGACACACCATTATCAGATGTGTTTTCTTGACTGGTTTTGAATGTGGGGTTTAGATCATGGTGCAAACGCTCTATATGTCACAAGCCAGCCAGATCGGCCGAGCATGTCCGAGTCATAAATCTACTCCGGAATTTCTCTCGGTGCACTGAGTTAATCTTCACCGCGCACCTGAGCTTGATTGTGCAATCACTATCTCAGCCTTAAAAGAACGCTGAGAGCGTTCAGTCGGGTGCTGAGCATTTCCCTTGTGGGCCTCACGTTCGTTGTACGTGCGAATTTCCAGTGATCTCTGTTTGTTCATTTTGACGTTTTTTGGACTCTGTCTCTCGTTGTTGCCCTTTGGATTCTCGTTGCTCTTTTGGATTTTGTCGTGTATGACCCACCCTTCAATCTGAAATGGAAAGCTTCTGGATTTAAGCATTTCTTGGATCTACTGTACCTGGTAACTGACCCTGTCTGCCTTTCAACCTTTGGCCATAAATCGCGATTTGGACTTGCATTTGTTGTATCATATTGCCGACAGTCTCGGTGCTTGTGCACGGAGA
Organism: Dinotopterus cunningtoni; assembly: GCA_028565755.1. Classification (NCBI taxonomy): domain Eukaryota; kingdom Metazoa; phylum Chordata; class Actinopteri; order Siluriformes; family Clariidae; genus Dinotopterus; species Dinotopterus cunningtoni. Next base: position 12,602,978 of record JAOTRS010000022.1, read on the forward strand.
ATTTCCCTCTGTGGCTTTATCCTGCTCATTCGATTGTCCTTCACCTGAGAAAAAAATATTGAACATTGGGTTTGTGAGATCGCTCACTGCTTCTGATTAAGGACTCGCTCTGCTTTGCTGCCGCCTTTTCAACATTCACTCCTTCTGGGATCCCGAGGATTCCGCCCGCGTCATCACCACGATGTCACGGGTCATTCCCCATTCATCCTGGAGCAACCACTACACATAGACATGCTTCGCTTCTCGCTGCTTAGGAGTGTTTATTCTGCCTCTGTTTTAATAAAAGTCTACGATTGGGTTCACCTCACTTCTGTAGCGCCCGTCACACTATAGTCGTGTTGTACTTGTTGGATACAGATGAAACATTATGTACTGGAAAAAAAAGCCCATTTCCAGTTTTCCTGGTCCGAGACGTTGCGGAGGCATGTGCAGCCCATGTTGATTTTTTATTCATAGCCATTCACTAGTCTCACCAATTACCCCAGCCTTAAGCTGTCTGACCTTTGACCTTTGCACTAAGTCTTTTGATTGGTTTCCAGTGTCGGGTCCGAAAACCCCCTCAGAGCCTAATTCGGGAGTTCCTGCAGTTGTCACAATGTGTTAGGCTCCTCCAGTCCCAGTGTGGCTAGTAATCGGCAGGAGACTTGTTTCTACCCCCCCTTTAAATAAACACTCTGTGTTTAGAGAGGATGAAGAATAGAGAGAGAGAGAGAGAGAGAAAGAGAGAAGGAAATTAGGTTTGATGTCAGAGTTATAAAGCATGTCAAAGCTCACTGTCATGGGGAAGAGAGAACCAGGGAGAGAAAGGAAATCATTCAAATAATGCATTATCTTGTCCTGCCAGAACAAATTGAGCCGGTTGAGCGCTGAGGTATTCTGTGTGTGTGTGTGTGTGTGTGTG
>JAOTRS010000022.1:12627313-12638056 GCA_028565755.1 Dinotopterus cunningtoni
TACAGAAACGCTTCACTTAACTTTCCTCACCACTCTCGGCGATTAGTATCTTTTCGGATCTTGTTTGTTATTCGTATTCGTAAGTCATCATGCTGGATAATATGAGTTAGCTAATGTTCCTCAAATGTACTATCTCTAATCTGTACATAAACAGTACCAGTTAAAAGTTTGGACACAATTTGGATTTTTTTTTTTACATTCCCGATCAATACTGGAGATTTCAAAAGCATAAAACAAAACATATTACGTAAGATAATTAAGTAACAGTCAGTTGTTATTTTAAGACAAAAAGGTTGGCTGTTCTGGAACAGTTGTTGTAGGAACAGTCTTGTACAGTGCATTTGTAAAACCCATCAAACACCATGATGAAACTGGCTCTCATGAAGACCATCCCAGGAAAGCGAGACCAAAACTGACCTTCATGTAGAGTCACCAGCCTCAGAAACCACCAATTAACAAACAGTACCTCGGATTAGAGCCGTTATAAAGGATTTACAGATCATAAGTAGCAGATACATCTCAATATGAACTGTGGAGAAAATAAGTGTATATTTTTGACGCTCTCAGTATTTGTTTTGCGGTCTGGAAAGAAATAAAAATCAGGAAAGACCATGGAGTTAGAAGGTGTGTCCAAACTTTTGACTGGTAGTGTACAGTATTTGTAGTCATTAGCTGATTTCACTAACATCATCCACTTCAATCTAAACCCCTCTTAATGTATATACAGTGTTGTACACTGGTTTACATTGTCAGTGTGATCCTGCTGGCTATTACATGAGAGATCAGTTAGCATTACGTAATGTTTTTCCACTTGGATCCCTGGTTGAAAGGGAGCTCATTTATTATAAGGAATTAAAAAAAAAGTTTTAAAGTGGATGGATTTGTCTTTCTAGTACTTTCATATTTTAAGTAAATTCTACTATACTTTATCATGTGTACAGAAGTGCCTTCATTAAAAGAGTAAAGACACGACACGATACCTAAGCCGATGACTGAGACGAACAGGAGCGTCCAGAAAGAGAAAGAATGAACAGGCGGTGAGATCTCCGATGGCAGCGGTAGAAACACACAGTTCAACCTTATACTCACACACATACACTCCACACACTCAAAGGCCTTTATTGTCCTTAGCGAGTCAGCCTTCCTCTGAAAAAAACAACAGAAAAAAAATGGATGTGACAAAAAAAAAAAAGACAAGAGAGAACCATGCAGGGGAATGGACGATGACGCAGGGTTGTCTCTGGCGTTCAGCAAAAGACACTTAAATCAAATGGACCTTTTCGCAGTCTGGCCGTGTCGGGGATTAAACTGAGAGGTTCGAGAGGCCCTGAACACACAGACACACGTACACAGATTATACCTCCATGCTCTCGGAATGAATCTGTTCTCTGAGCTTGAAGTGGATTTAATTAAATCTGCGATTAAACATTTAGATGATTTGCTTTGGAAAGAATTCCTCCGTGTGCAGGGTTATTCTGCGAGGCTAATTCTCCAGACTACATTCTGTATGCGAATGTCAAAGTCTTAACAATAACTGAAGAACGTGGATCGTCTCTGGGAATTGTAGGCCTCGACAGTTTGATGTTCTTATTTTTGAATGAAAACTGAAAAAAAAAAAAATTGCGACATTTAAATGTCATATTTCTGTAAGTCTGAGCCTCATTGTGTGTGAAATGTAGCTTTTGAATCGAAGAGGTGAAGATATCAAAGTACAGTACACACTGAGAGAGAATAAGCGCAAGCAGTGTACACAAGGACACACACATACTGTATAACGGTGTTAATGGGCCAAAGGAAGGACAGTTGTTAGAAGCGTTTTATTGCGTAGCAGCTGGGTCACTGACACTTCTACATTTGTTGTTTGCACACGCACATACACACACAGCATGACAAAACCATTACAGCCCTCAGCATAAAAACATCACACTGGTGAGCCAAATGACACCATCAGGTGTTTGTGTGTGTGTTGGTGGGAGTGTGTGTGTAACTACGATTCTGAATTGTCTCATAGTTCTTAATTTAAGTTTAATCTATGATTTGTTAATGAACATTATAATAGCTCTGATGTAACTTTTTTTAAGCTTTATCTTGTGCAGGTTTGAAAAGCAAACTCTATCTGCAGCTTGTTTGCTGGAGGAAAAAAAGCCAAACACTGCACCCTGCTGGAGAACCAACGGAACTGCATGCTGCTTTTACCAATCCTGTTTTTTTTTGTGTGTGTGTGTAGCTACTGTGTATGCACATGTTTTGTGTGGTCTGGTGAAAACACGTGAAGTGTGTTTGTGTGTGCTGCGTATGAGAGTTGCACTCTTTTGCTCATGTAAGCCATTCCTCGAAAGATTTTCGAAAAATCCCACAATGCACTGATGTTACTGAATTCATTAATGAGATGAAACTACTTTGAGCACAAACATGAGTTTAAAAAAGATACTAAATATAAAAGTATAAAGTGTGGCAGCATCAGTGAGATGATATGAAGAGAAATCAGACAGCAAAAACAATGATAATGTGGAATTGAATTAGACATATTAGTGCTGAAGTGCAGGGTGTCTTGTGGGCCTTTCCATCATTCACTATCTTTTTGTTAGTGCGCTAATTGAAATTCTCAACAGTTATTGCTGGACAACTATTATGTTACTTGCCTTACGTAATGCATGTAATATTACATAAACATAAACATGTGATAGATTACGTAACATATGGCCTGGCTACTCATTACCTATGAAATGGTACTTCTGAGTACAACATAACTGCCTACAGTACGACTCTAATACAATCCATCCCAAACTCGCATCACAAGCTGTCTGTGAACACTATTTACGGAGCAGCTACAACACTTAAAGATTTGCTATGAATTGTCAGGACAAGTGTAATGAGTTCTTAACCGTTACCAGTAGCTATGTTTACATGGACAATATTTCTGTAATCAAATTTAAATTATTCTGATTGGAGATTCCAACTTATCGGTTCTTAACTTTTTTGACATATTTTTCTCCAAATTTGAGGTTAGGTCTGGCTTTCTGGCTTTCTATTGTATCTGTCAGAGTGAGTACTGATTAGCAGTTAAGTGTTCAGTTCAGAGTTGGATTTAACCATTTTATTGGATTTGCCCCGCCCTCTGTATGAGAGGGTTTCATGAACACTCGAGAAGTGACAGCTTGAGGCTATCCACATCAACAAGGAGTTCTGCTAATTTTGCAATACACAATGCATTATGACGAGGCATAAAGACTTCTATAAAGTCTACAAAGACTTCACCTTTAAATAGCCTAAAATTACATTGCAGTGATATTGTTTTTTTGTCAGAGATTCTTTTTAAAAATGTGGTCAGAATTGTTTTTGAGTGGCTAGGATTTCTCCTGCACCACAAGTCTAATGAAGCTTTCTGCCGCACAGTGGATGGGACTTTTACCAGTCACAAGTGACTTTACAGAAATCCAGATATAGATTTAGATCCGCAATATGCAAGCCAGATATGACAGTGTTTAAGGTAAAACACCGTGAAATGACACGAGGAGGAAACCTTTTGAGGAACTGTTGTAAATTGTAACAGTGTAGACATGAGAAGGAGGATCCACAGGCGTGTACTTTCCAAGATTTTCCAAGAACGGTTTGGTGTTTTCTTTCAGTTTGGTATTTTCTCAGCTTCAGATTTTGTACATTTAGTAAACAATCCAGTTCTAAGATGGAAATATATCACAGTCAAAAGCAGATTCCTTTCTATCTATCTATCTGTCTGTCTATCAATGAATCATCCAGATCAAATAGAAACTCGATGCTATCAGATTTTTATTATTGATAAGCCTTGATTCATTTAAACAGCAGTTTTTCTGAGACGGATGATATGATGAGTAGAGCCAACAGCGAGGATCAGCTTTTGTATATTAACTTGTGATAAAACCAGAGGCCTTCTGTTTCTCACCTTCTCTCTCTTTCTCTCGCTGAATCGCTTTACACACAAAGAGAATCATTTCTGGTGCTGCTTTCTGCATTGATACACTGTACCAGTAATTAAATTAGCTCCTACGGCTCTGTGAGTGTGTGTGTGTTTGTTTATTCTGGTAAGTTCTATTAGAGACATGTATTTGCGGTAAGATTGGAAATGCAGACGAACAATTCTGACAAGCACTTTATATTCTTTTTAATTTAAAATGAACGTTTTTTTTCCCCCACAACCAAACCCCGATGTTATGCTTAAATCATGTTAAGATGCGATCTAGGTAATGTAGGCGTCCGACTGCGCCCTCTGCTGCTCGTTCGGTGTTATTAATTTGTTTTGTACTAGTCATATATATATAAACTTGAGTTTCTTTTAACAGTAATTTGATAGTAGAGAACTTTGGGAATCATGCATTTGAGTTTTCACAAAAAGATCCAAACAGGACAATGGGTAAACATTCATTGCACTGTTTTTTTTTTCAGGCTCAAAAAAATGAGCGGGAGTCCATCAGACAGAAGCTGGCACTGGGGAGTTTCTTTGACGATGGACCTGGAATCTATACCAGCTGCAGCAAGAGTGGCAAACCCAGCCTGTCCTCACGGTGGGTCGGTCAATATTCTTCTAATGAGTCAAACAAGTGAAGGTCACTTTCTAGTGTGGCGTCTTTTGATTTTACCATCAAATCACAAGACGAAATTTCCTGTAAGTCACATAGTAGATGTGAAGTGTTTTTTGGGGACTTCAGCTGCAGGAAGGTTAAATGATGCACACTTATCGGGGTTTTTGTGGCTTTCTCCTCAAGAGCTTTTAAATCATCTCGCATTCCAAACCTTACCTCACAGTAGCATCACATGAGGCAGAGCAACGCAGGGAAGAGACCTCAAGCAAACTTCCAGTTATTCCACTATGTACATCTGAAACTTTGTGTTAATCTGTGTGTGTATGTGAGGCAGCACTGGAAAACAGGAAGTACTTTCAGAGTCAAGCGTTCACTCTCGAAGAACGATGAAGGGGAGGACTTCCCCATCTATGTGCAGATCCCGGCATAGACGTGCTTCCCAAAAGAGAAGAAGCTTGCAATGTCTCACACACTCACACACACTCACACATCGGTTGGGTTGTCTAAGTGTGTGTAGGGACAGTGTACACTTCCTTGAAAGGATTCTGGACAAGTCATATGAGATGTAGGTCATCCACACACACACACACACACACACACACACACACACACACACACACACACACCTTCATATTCCTGTCGGTCATCATCAACATGGAAAAACACATTAGCACAGACGATCTGTACACGTAAGATTTCCACCCTCCTCGTCATTCTATGCCTTTAAAATTTCAGACAAATTGTCTTTAAGATACAAACAGCATGAACAAATAGCTTGAACTTTTACTTGCCTTTTTTTATTCGTACAGATTTTGCAGCTTTAATAGCACAGTTATGTTAGTTATAATGACATTATACATTTTAATTGGCTAAAATTGAACTGTGTTTAATTTACAGAATAGTAAACAATTTCTCTTTTTACTGATTAAAGGGACAAATTATGCAAAATTCACTGGAGCTGCTTAGACAGGTCTCCAGTACGACTGCAACGGACACATTTTTATACAGACAAATAATCTATCGATTACTGAAATGAATAATTAATTATTTGGATCATGAATCACATAACGTTTTAGTCATTTAAGTGATAAATAACAATAAAGACAATGAAGATGAATACGTCATTTAAAAAGATGTCTTTTAACTAATTTTCCTGCTGAAACAAAAGATAAATAAAAAAGTAAAGGAGAGGTTGTCAAAATCTCATCGTCTATACCGCTTTATGCTGTATTCAGGGTCGCGGTAGGCCTGGAGCCTATCCCAGGGGACTTACAGTAAGGCACATGGGGGGGTACACCCTGGACAGGGTGCCAATCCATTTTAGGGCACACATACACACACTCAGTCACACACTACGGGCAATTTGGGAACGCCAATCAACCTAATCTTCATGTCTTTGCACTGTGGGAGGAAAACGGATTACCCGCAGGAAACCCACCAAACATGGGGAGAACATGCAAACTTCATACACACAGATCGGAGGCGGGAATCGAAGCCGGAGCCTGGAGGTGCAAGGCGACAGTGCTAATCACTACGCCACCGTGCCGCCATTGAATGGCTATTACAATATTAAGCTAAAAATAATAAACAAAATGAATTGAAGTGTGTGTGGTGGCTGGGGTGTGATTAAGTGTTGCTCTGTGAAGGGAGCGAAGATAAATTAGGAAACGACGCACGTCAGAGCATTCTGTGACAGCATAAAAATGCAATGATGCTGCCAACTAATCAACAATTGCATTTGTTGCCAACTAATTTGCTCATCAGTTTAGTCAACAATCCTGATTTTTCATTCTCATAGGAGTGCGAACAAAAAAATGAGAAAAAAAATCCTGCTTTTTTTATTTTTCCCCATTTCTGTACTTGCCGGAGCTTAAACAAACAATTTTCCCCTGTTGTGACCTCATATAAGGAGATCCCCTCCCCTGGCTTGTTGCGCAGCTTTGCTGTTCTCTGCAAGGGCGTGGCTCAGCAGTAGCTCATTTATATAGAGAATGGAACAGCGCATTTGGATGAAGGTGAAAAGGGAGTTTAAGTTATGATTAAAAATTTGACTGAGCATTAACACACACTTTGGGGCGCCAACAACCTATTTGCTTGGAAAAGAATGATCTAAGAATGATCTATGAAAGATCCATGGTAGCAAATCAAAACAACAAATAACTGAGCTTGTGCTCTAATGAGATAATGAGACTACAGTATAATGCATGTCTGTTCTGATGCCATGAATGTCCATATTATTCCCATATTTCCGCTCATTTATCGATCAGAACTTCACTACTGTGTTATTCGAGTCTATTTTCTGCAAATTAATTGCTGCCATCAGCTTTTATTTGCTTTGAGGAGATCGAGGGTGTGTTTGTTGTTATTTTGGGACTGCCTGCAGCACAGGATAAGTCCAGTATTGATCCCAGACACACAGGACTGTGTAAAAATCAGGAGGGCTGGGCTGACACTATTGATCATTAATTGGTAAAAATCATCCGGGAAGAGAGTGTAGATGGACAGATTAAGTCCTAATCTGAATTGATCTCAGTCTCTTGTCCTTAAAGCATTGACTCCCCTTTCTCACTGCGCTCTATAGAGCACTTTATATCTCTATAGAGACACTTTTATTGATATTGTGTCACTTTTTTTCTGATTTCTGTAAAGATAATATTACTCACAGCTTTGTCATATCAGGATTAGAAACCTTTTCCATGATAACAGCCACAAGAACACCTTTGCTTCCTCCCTGCACAGGAAATCACAGCACAGCTGGCTGCGAAACAATAAGAACCTTTACGTGTCACATATTGTCACCAAAGGCATGTCATGGAAATCTATAGAGATTAATTCTTCTTTTGTGTGTGTGTGTGTGTGTGTGTGTGTATGTGTGTATGTGTGTGTTACAGGCTACAGAGTGGCATGAACCTGCAGATCTGCTTTGTTAATGACAGTGGAAGTGACAAAGACAGCGATGCAGATGACAGCAAGACAGAGACCAGTCTGGACACACCTCTGTCCCCGATGGTATATATGCAATCTCTCGCACACACACACACACACTGAGTCAGAACTGCTATAACCTAAATCACTAAACCGCCAGTAAAAAAATTGACTCAACTCTGCTCAACTGCTCAATCCTGCTTTAATCCTCATAGTCAAAAATGAGCTCACACACAGCCTGAGTGAAAACGTCCCCACTGTCATGTGGTCATAAAAGCAAACCTTCCCAGCAGCCATTTCGCTTTAATTTACCATAAGATATGCAACAGCCTGCGGTAGAGAAGGATTCGTACTTCACCTAATCAGAGCTTCATTCACAATTCACTTTTTTTTTTTTTTTTTTAAACTTGCTGGATTTTCCCAACATCCTGAAAATGTACACTACCGCTCAAAAGTTTGGGATCACTTTCTAACCCCATGGTCATTTCTTATTTGTATTTCTTTCTACACTGTAAAGCAATGCTGAAGGCATCCAAAATATGCAATAATCTCCTTTAAACAGTTGATATTGAGATGTATTTGCTACTTATGATTTGTAAAGCCTTTATAATGGCTTTAATCTGAGGTGCTGGTTGTTAATTAGTGATTTCTGAGGCTGGTAACTCTAAATAAACTTCTCCTCTGCAGCAGAGCCAGTTTCATCATGGTGCGGTTATTAAACAGTTTGAAATTATTTGATGCATATAAAGTACAAACACGCACACACACACAGTGGTGACGGAGCTTTTATCACAACAGCGTTTCATGTATCTAACTCCTGTAGACATGTGTGTGTGGACAACTCCAGAACGATCACCAACCTTTGTGTAATGAAGCACAAAAATCATGTCAATCATAATATTTTTAAATGAAAATATTTCCTAACTATTGGCTGCCGTTTAATTAAAAGTTGGTTGATATTATTTTCGCGGCACGGTGGGGTAGTGGTTAGCACTGTCGCCTTGCGCCTCCAGGGTACGGGTTCGATTCCCGGTGAGGCTCAATCCCCATCTCTGTGTGCATGGAGTTTGCATGTTCTCCCTGTGCTTGGTGGGTTTCCTCCAGGTACTCCGGTTTCCTCCCACATTCCAAAGATATGCAGGTTAGGCTAATTGCCGTTCCCAAGTTGCCCGTAGTGTGTGAATGGGTGTGTGTGTGTGCCCTGTGATGGATTGGCACCCTATCTGAGGTGTACCCTGCCTCGTGCCCTAAGCCTCCTGGGATAGGCTCCAGGTCCCCGCGGCCCTGAATATAGGATAAAGCGGTATAGAAGATGAGTGAGTAAGTTAGTGAGTGATATTATTTTGTGACCTTTTTAATATACAGTACATTATATATGATTACAAACTTACCGGAAGCAGCTGATCTAACCCTTTTTTTTCTTTGCAAGTGATTTTGTAAATTAAATTATATTGTAGCAACCCAGAAAAAAATATGTACGCAAACAGTAGACGGCTTTCCTTCCAAAAAGTTTATTGCCAAATAAATGCTTGTTATTAAATTAATGTTAAAAATAAAAAAAACAGACGTAGGCTGATTAAGTAAAACATTTTAAAAAATGATAAAATATTATCTTTTAAGTTATAGATTTGGTAAATGTTTTCTTTCAGTGATATATTAAATATATTTAAATACACTGTAGGTTATAAAAATTAAATGCTTTTAAATATAAAAAGAAATATATTTGTTAATTAATAATATGCATTATTACAGTATCTACGTATACCAGGTCTTTTAAGCAGCACTACTTTATTGCTGGTGGTTTGTGAGCATAACTATGCATTATTTGAAAAAAAATTAAATAATAATAGTAAATAATAAATATCTAAATATCACATATCACAGAAATGTCCTTAGGAATACTTAATCACACACTCTCTCTCTCTCTCTCGCGCGCGCGCACATTTAGAGTGTGTGTGTGTGTGTTTGTGTGTGTGAAGCAAAGAGGGGGTGCTTCACACCCACACACACAAACATACACACATACACACTCTTCTTCTCACAGAAACGCTGCTCTGTCGCGATTCTTTTTAAAGGTAAAGTGCAGGTTAATTTGTTTGTTTTACTTTACAGCAGTGATTCCGTTAGTAAGCGCTCACACAAGTGTCATTTGTGATGTTCCTTGCTAATTTTTCAGACAAAACAGTCTTTCCGTTAATGTGTGTTTATGTGAAATTCAAATAAGAAAGGTTTACTGTTTAATAAAGTCTCATTAGAAGGTTAAAAATCCATTTTCTTCCTCAGCCTCTCTTATGTGTGTGCGCGCGTAATTTGACACCGTGCCGGTTACACTCTCTCTTGGGACGGGAAGGGCTTCACACACACACACACACACACACACACAGCGTGAAACACTTAAATGGAAACACTTATCTGTCGGGATTTCTTTTTACTTTTTTTAAAAGGTAAAGGGCAGGTTAATTTGTTTTATTTTTACTTTATATTTTGTGTTAATTATTTTTATGTATTTATTTTTTTGGGCTGTGGAACAAATAATTTGAGTTTCCATTATTTCTTATGGGAAAATTAAATTTGGTTTACGAGTGTTTTGGAATACGAGCCCGCTTCCGGAACGAATTATACTCGTAATCCAAGGTTTTACTGTATCTGACTTTTGCAAGTCAACAAGCATCATGTCTTTTGGTTTTTCCCCATGGTGATGGACAATGAAGGGATTTTACATGCATGTAATCTCATAATGACAGAGTCGAAATTTTGATTTCAGGCGTTCGTATTAATAGATTTAATTATAGATTTGTTCAGGGATAAATATTTGGCCCAAACTATTTTAGGTCAGTCTTTAGAGTGTCAGATGTTTAAAACTATATATGATACTCTAATGGGAATATTTTTTTATGCGATGAGAGTATGGATATACTGTATACTCCTTAGCCACTTCATTAGGTACAGCTGTTCAACTGCTCATTAAGTCAAATATCTAATGAGCCAATCACATGGCAGCAGCCCAGTGCATTTAGGCCTGTAGATGATGCACCAGAATGGGGTAGAAATGTCATTTAAGTGAACGTGACATGGTTGTTGGTGACAGACGGGCTGGTCTGCTGATCTACTGGAATTTTTTACCCTCAGTAGTCTATGGGCGGGGTTTACAGAGAATGGTACACTACCGTTCAAAAGTTTGCGGTCACTTGCAAATTTCTTTGTTTTTGTTTAGTGATTTATTTTCTACATTCTACAACAATACTGGGGATTTCAAAAC
>JAOTRS010000022.1:12645833-12657493 GCA_028565755.1 Dinotopterus cunningtoni
ATACAGCATTTTATCAAAAATAAACACTGTCATTATTCACAATACAGAATACAAGGAATAGCTTAAAGTTGACTGAGATGAATTAAGTGCATTACAGTGCCATATATTCTTATTTTAAAGCCTTTTCTCAGAAGCAAAAACTTGCAAAAATGACTAAGTATAAAAAAAAAAACACACATTAAAATAAATCCTTTCCATTTTGTAGCCCGCAACAGAACGCTCCCTTAAATCAATACACAGCTAACTGTTTGCGTCTCCTTCCGCTTTTTTGGGTGACGTGAGCACTGCTTCTTCGTCTGTGTTTACTGGCGGCGTGCATCCGGAAGCGCACTGTGTCACGCCAAACAAATAATTGTGCAATAACATAACGCGAGTTTTTAAAATTGATTAAAAGAAGCTTCAAGGCAGCAGATTTTGCCTCGATCACTTTTTGTAATCAAATTACTCGAGTTACTCTAGGAATCGTTTCAGCCCTACTATATAACATCCGAGTTTCACTTTTTGAATTGAATTACTGAAATAAATCAACCTTTCAGTGATATTCTAATTTATTGAGATGCAACTGTCTTTGACTCGGTTTCTCCGAGTCAGATTTTATAGGCTTTAAATCTTGTTTGAGAATTTCTACATGGGGCGTCATGATTTCTTTAACTTTCACGGCTTGCACCCATCCAATTAGTCATGATTTGTCATGCACCAAATTGTTATGTGTTAAACCGTGGAAATCACCAAACATTACACTTCCATAGAACCAAATCTTTAGAATAAAAGAATCCACATCCCAATGCCTTCACGGTTTGTTTTTTTAGTGTTTTTAGCCAGTAAAAGCAGCTAAAAACCATCAAGTGTGACTCAGTAAAAGGTCAAATGAACACTATTTCAAAAGCAAAACTCCTCTGGTCCGAGTGACCATTGCTCTTATGCCTGTCTACCTAAGAAGCAGACTGATCATGGGAAACCACACGAATAAAAAAAATATAGTTTCTGCCCCTTTTTTCCCTCTCTACTTTCCTGCTCCCTGGAAAGTATAAGTTTTTTTGTTAGCTCTTCTCACCACTCTTTTTGTGATGCTCTTTGTCATGTATGTGCATTTACAAGGATTAAGGCATGCTCCCTAGTGGTCCAATGGAAAGCATGCAACACCCCATTCTTTGTTATCCCATCATCATGTACAGTAGTCACCGCTGCTCCAACATCATTTCATCAAAGTCATTCTAACTTTAAGAAACAACTTAATACCAATGGTGTCCCAATGAGAGACTTTTATCTAGTAAAACTGAATTGCAGAATGGCAAAGCTTTATGGAGGATAGAGTATTACTATTAGTATGACAGAGTATTAACTCATACTGTACATTCTGACACAAAAGCAAAGATTCTGTACACATGTTTATGTTTACAACTGAGCATAGGTTATGTCATAGCTGTGTGGCTAGTATGATTGCAGCTTGCGTGCTCACTTATTCATGTGATTGTGGATATTGTGCAATAAATGACTTCCTGTTTAAAGCATGGGATTTTATACAAAACATTTTATACAACCTCCAATAACAGAAATCTATAGTTATTGTACTCTCCGAGATGTACAGTATATATATATAAAAACATGTCCTGGAGCATAATAACTGTATAGCTAATTTTGTTTGTGTTTGTGTGTGTGTGTGTGTGTGTGTGTGTGTGTGTGTGTGTGTGTGTGTGTGTAGCTTCCCCACATGCCCCACATCAGTGAGTGTCTGATGAAAAGAAGCCTAAAGCCCACAGATCTGCGAGACATGACATTGGGTCAGCTGCAGGTCATCGTCAATGACCTCCACTCACAGATTGAAAGTAAGTGCACACTTTCTTTTTTTAAGCAGATGTATATTTGTGGAAGTAAAAAACGATTTTGGAAATGTACAACCCTGTGGATTTTTTTTTTAAGGATTCTGTTTGGGAAATGAAAAAAAAAAAATCAATCCAACTGAGCTCGTAACATTGACATATTGTGCTTTTTTTAAACAAGTTTTACTTAAGTCTTAAAGGATTTCGCAATCTGTTAATGTTACTGGTAAAACTGTTACTGGTGTCTTCCTGATTTCCCTTTCGTTTTATTAACCGCTTCTGTGATTCTCCGGTACATTCTGCTGAATTACTATCTTGAAGTTTTATTCTGCTTCAGCATGCAATACCAGCTACTGCCGTTCTGGAATGTTTAACATCACCGTGTGACAAATTAGGGTCTTTAATAAATGACCACCTTTGCTCTTAGCAAAAAAATAACATAAGGAACAACAGTAGAATCTGAAGGGTGTGTTTATAAAGAAAAATATGCAAATTTGACTAAATTTGGTTACGTTTAAAGGCTCGGAACTGCTACAAATACTGTAAGACTGAAGTGCGAGATCAATGAGTACAACGAGTACGCACAGTGTACTGTATGTGCTGCTATTCAGGCGTTCAAAATTAATGATTCAGTTTTACACAGCAGCCAGTGACCGCAGTGAAACGCACCAATAATAACAGAATCATGCGTGCAATCTCGAGTAACAAGGTTCATTGATCACGTCCTACACACATCCGTACAGTATGTGTAGAGGGGATTTTGTGCAGGCGTTTCTGAAACCATGCACTCCAACTGATTGAGAAAGTACCTCTGAACTGCGAAATTAGTACACCCGAGCAGTATAACAGGTCCCATAAGATTTTTGAAAGTTGAACTTCTCGTGCAAATTCCCATGAGAGTCTCATGCAAAAAAGAAAGCAAAGGAATATGTTGCGCAGAAGATGAGGTTCGAGTTGAGTCACTATAGTTGCCCTTCTCAATGTGCAGTGTCATCATACGTGTACAGTATGTGTGTGTGTGTGGGGAGGGGTTTCCTCATTTTTTGGAATTTTCCTTGCTGCTTGAGGATGATTGAAAACACTACTGCTGCTACTCTCGTACCATCTTTCATTTGTTTGTGCAATTACATATCATTAAAGTATGACATAAAGAGTGGGTGGGAGATTGATAATTGTTGCTCATTTGTACAATTTAGTCAATCTTAATTGCATTATGGTATATAAAAATAAAGCTTGAGTCTGTATACTGTATGTTCGGGTTTTGGACTATTTTGTTAACTTGTGTGTGTGCCGTGTCTCGGAGCAGGTCTGAATGAGGAGCTTGTGCAGCTGCTGCTGATTAGAGATGAGCTTCACATGGAGCAGGACGCTATGCTAGTGGACATTGAAGACCTGACTAGGTGAGGCTTTTGATATTTATCCTGGTGCTTTTGCTGCTTCTATTTATCTTTTATTCATGACTGATGAGGTCATGGCTTTTATAACATCAGGGTTGTGAAAGAAAGGACAGAGAATAATGTTTATCCGCCCTGTGGCGATGCATCTCATCTGGTCAGAGTCTGTAGCATTCGGTCTGTAGCAGTCT
Organism: Dinotopterus cunningtoni; assembly: GCA_028565755.1. Lineage (NCBI taxonomy): Eukaryota > Metazoa > Chordata > Actinopteri > Siluriformes > Clariidae > Dinotopterus > Dinotopterus cunningtoni. The sequence goes on from JAOTRS010000022.1 coordinate 12,649,239, forward strand.
GCTACAGAAACAAAACCTTAATATAAAAGAGATATGATTTAAACTCAATCTCTAATTTAGCCATGATAAGTCTAATCTGTCATTTTAAGCATTAAAAGGTAACTGTTACCTTCTGTAGCTTGTTCTGTATCGATATAAACTGTGTGAGTGTGTGTTTGTTTTTGTGTACAGGCATGCTGAGAGCCAGCAAAAGCACATGGCCGAGAAGACACTTTCAAAATAAGCCCTGCTGTCATCACCCAAAACCTTCCACCATCATGGCTTCAATAAAGACAAGAGCCACTTTTCTTTTGCTTCTATGGATGTACAAATACAAATGACGGAGCACTTCCTGACTGCAGAAAAACTCAAGTGTGTCTCAGATACTGTTCCTGGCTTTCTGTGCAGTGATTGGCCTTGCTTCTTAATAGTCCTTAATTTTTATATTTGCCAGCAAATTATATCTGTCAAATCACCAAAAAAAGAAAAAAGAAAACAACAGTATAAAAGTTAAAGATATAGTCAGAAAATTAGTAGAAAGTCAGACTTAAAAAGTTAAAAAGACAGAAATTAAAAGAAAGAAAACAAAAATTAACTGCTGACAATTTTAAGTTGGACAGTATTTTGGCCTGTTTTATTCCGCACAAATGGTAGTCTTGAACTGAAACGTTTGATTTGAAGGTGCTAAACGTCTAAAAGGAAACATGCCTGCCTTGTAGTCGAGTCGTAGCTTTTGGTAATATGTTCACACTGATTGGTATTCAACATTTTGTGAATGTTGATCCTCTGACACGAGTCATTTTAAATGAGTGTGTTAATATCATTTTCATCCTATTGTATTCAGATTCTTTATTTGAGGGAAGAAATGTTTATGTACAAATATGTAAAATAAAAAAATAAAAACTTTGTTTCATATACTGTGACTTGATGTCTTTTGACACCCAGACTGCAGACACTTCGACATGTGCTTACAGTGCTGTGAAAATTTGGGCCTATTATGGTACAAGTTGTACAAAAAAAGTTTCAAGGTGGTCATTCTGTGATGTTCTACAAAATTAGTGCAATTTTAATTCTTATTGTTAACTACCCTTTTAAAAACTAAGTAATAGCTGCGGCAGTCTATCACATGATGTTCAATGACGTTCAGTCAGAGAAAGTGGCAGTGTTGGTAGATAAGGTCACACAGCAGAAATTGCACATTCGAGACAATAATGTGTATGATGATAAAATTCTGCCCACTGGGAATCTACTTAGAGGTCAGATAACATTAAAGAACTGAAATGAAAATGATAAATTTTTTACCGTGTAATTCTCAGTAAAATTGACACACTCTTTAGCATGATTAAAGCCAGTGTTGTGTGGCGACAGTGACATTAATATTTTTCCCACCCATGCATGTATAGTTTTATAGTCAAATGCAGAAATGTTTCTGAAATCCATTGCGTTTTGTCGACAGAAAAATAAAAACTGACTACTAAGTGATTGAAATTTTAAAATAAAGTACACTAACTTATTACATATTTTTCATAGAAATCCAAGAATGTCCCTAGCCTATAACCAAATAAAAAGCATGCTGGGTTATTCTTTAATAAATAAATGAAAGTTGAAATCATTGATAAATTGTAATATAAGAGAAATAAAACACTCCAGGATGTGCTGTTACTGTATAAAAGATTGATGTTACTGTATACTATGTGTCATCCCACAGAAAATCAACCCATTGGTTTGGTTAATTAATTTCCTGCAACATCATGGTTCATCATGTTTAATTCCTTACATATTAATAGAATAGTGACCAATTCTGGGATAGTTGTATAGTGATAGTTAATTGTAAATAATAATCATTATATATCTACTGTAGTCTATTTTAGTCACCGCTGTCACCTAAATAAATGATTTTCTATATAAATGAGAAACCAGTTAGTAATATCAGTCACGGGAATTTGTGCATGTATAACAACGAATTTACAGAGAAGACAAATATTTTATATTAAAAAAAATGTTTTAAATCTAATTTACATGTCTTCTTTTAATCGTTAATGTCCTGTACCACAGAATGCGTGTATTGCCTGTATGCGTCTGTTTTTCAGCTATTTAAATGCATTTTTCATTGCATAAGCACAAGGAGATTGACTTGGGAGGTCCAAAACGTTCCACTTTTCTCTGCTGACAAGTTGCTGACTAGCACACTTGACTAGTTCTCCACATGGCTCTGTTTGAACATTTGACGGATGATGTAATGCTTTGTACAGCTTCTACAATTGTCGTATGATACCAAAAGATTTAGTTACCAGGGGTGGCACAACAATATGGGCAGAGAAATGCCATTTAGAAACAAATATTAATCTTCATAAAATTAATAAATTTAGAATTACATTAATATTAGAAATAGAATATAGAATTATAGAAATATTAGAAATATTAGTAAATATAACAGAAATATTAATTACGCCTTTTGAGTGACTAGTAATTTTATATATCTCAAATTTTTTCACCCGCTAACATTTTTGTGCATATACTCATGGTCCACTTTATTGGGTAGGTACTAGGTTGGACCCTTTTGGGTCAGCAACAAAACTCAGGTGTCCTGTGGCCCAAGAATTTTTTGCCAAGAAAATATCTCCCACAAAATTACCCCACCACCAGCCTGAACTGTTTATACAAGGCAGGATGGCTCCATGCTTTCCTGGTGTTTATGCCAAATTCCTATCCTACCATCCAAATGTTGTAGCAGAAATGTAGAATTCCTCAGACCAGACAACACATTTCCTATCTTCTGTTGTCCAATTTTAGTGAGCTAATGCAAATTGTAGCCTCAATCTCCTGTTCTTAGCTTTAACCCATCTACTGCTTTAGCCCATCTGCTTCAAATCCACCACAATTGACCATCCCCAAAACCCTAAGGTAACCTGTCCCAATAACTCTCTTATGCCTCTCATTTAAAAAAAATTCTTTAAGTGACTCAAACACGTCAAAGACACTGTTCAACTGGAACTCTCCTGGGCAGCAGTGGTTATAAAAGCACAACCATTTCTTTATAGTCTAAGGGGGCTAAACAGAGTCAACCTCACCCAAAGGCTGCAGGGTAACTTTTACAAATGCCCCACAGAGAGCATCCCAACACACTGTATGATAGCTTGTTACAGCTTCTGCACCAAAGCTAATCAAAAGATTCTTTGTAAAAAAAATGTGTTGTAAAAGCAGCACAGGACAAGCACTCATTGTGTGAGGATAGCTAAGAATACAGTATATCAGCAGTGTAGCATCTCACCTTGAGTGGGTTATGACCGTACTTTGTTTAAGTGCATGTGATAATATCATTTGTCATATGGTGCAGTTAGAGAGCTGCACCACAGGATTTAATAATTTATAAGGGCCCTTATGCAGGGCTTCTGAGGGGGTCAACGAACTAGGAGTGTGTGAGAGTGCTTATGAGACATGCACGGGAAGACCTTCCCTTTCGGAGATAAAGTGGATTATTAATTAGGAACTAAAGAGGAACTAAAGAAAACCTCCTCCTCAAGACTGAATGGGGCTCTGATAACTAAAATTAAACTTTCTCGCCCTCTCTGGACAGGTTGACCCTTAGGGTTTATGTGTGATTTTATATGTGCTTTGCACTTTGAACTTAAACTGACACATTTCCATTTTAAATACATCACAAAATGATGATGACACTCCTCTGATGAGCTCAGGGTCCAGTATGTGCCAGGCTGGGACCCATGAACACTTCTGGGGAGGGGTTGGGGTGTTGAGTCCTTTAATGAAATTTCTACTGTAAAGAAATTTGTGAAACCAAGGAAGCGTTGGGCAGCATGGAGTGATGTGCGCTGTGGCCAATCTACTACAGCCTTTTTCTTGGCTGAGTCCATGCTGAAGTGCATCTAGGAAACCACAAAGCCCAAGAATGATGTAGTGGTACATGGAATTGTGATTTCTCCAGCTTGACAAACGTAAGAGAAGAGACCTGCCACATATAGATGATGTATTCCTCCAAGGAGCTACTGAATATCGTCCAGATGGATGAACGTAAAGCGCTTGAGCGTCTCCATGAGGACTTCATTTATAGACCGCTGGAATATGGCAGATGACCCTTTGATCAGTCCGAAGGGCATGACCCGATACAGTACTCATAATAGCCTGAGTGTGAACACAGTTTTCATCCCCTGCCTTGATGCAAATTACTTTGTAGGCACTAAGTAAATCTAACTTCATAAAAAACCCTGGCTTTCTGCAGACATTCGAAGGCAGAGTTCATCAAAGGCAGTGGATATCGATATTTGGGTTATAGCAAAAACCTGAGATAATCAATACAAGGGTGAAAAAAAAAACGTCCCTGCAGGCGACATGGAAGTATGGATGAATCCTAACGAATGAGACATTATGACCTTTAACATACTTGTACATGGCCAGCTGTTCCAGAGGGGATAGGCAGAACAACATGCCTCTGGGTGGGAAGGCCCCTGGGACCAGGTTAATTGTGCTATTGAAAGGTCTATGGGGAAAGATGGTGAAAAGATGCACTCTTGCAACTGCGTGTGTCACTGCTCTGTGAGACGAGCCTGGTGGCTTCCAGCTGTATGTGTTGTTCTGAGCCCCCTTCAGGCTCTATACCCTGAGGCCAAGGTACAAATTTACGCCGATAACCACTGAACTGACCAGTCACATAAACGATTATGGATTAGAGTCGACAGCTTGTACAACTCCTCCAGGTCGTTAGAGGGTGGCTAATTAATCCTTAAGCTGTTCGAAAAGCCCTGCCTATATGTTGCCATGAGAGCTGGAGTGTTCTAGCCAGCAGTGACTACCAGGGTCCGGAATTTAAAGGCATACTCGAGCGTTAACAAGTGATCACCCTGACTAAACTGGAGCATGGAGGAGGTCACACCATCCTGCCATATGTGGGTGATGGGAAGTGGCTTTAAATGCCTTCACAACAAAGTCTAATGTGGAGTGATCTGAGATTATATTTTTATATTTTGATTATATTATCTAGTGCTTTACAAGAAAAAGCATGTGATTATTGCTCTCTCTCTCTCTCTCTCTGGGAAATTGAGAATGTTGCATTTCAAAGATCAGTGAACGCTGCAGTATAAATGCATCACATCTCTTAGATTTCCCTGCATATATCTCTTCTTGTCCACTAAGGGGTGGCTAAGCCACCAATCTGTAATTGAAAGTTGACTCATAAATACGGTCAGGAGCCTGCAGTCATCTGGAAGTGGTCTGTAAATTCAGTTGTTTGGCAAATTCGTTTAGTTGGCAAATAATTTGGCAAATTCATTGAGAAATTTCCTTTATCTCTGTGATAAAACGCAGTAAATGCTTGTTCATTTGTACCTATCATGTCCATCTGTCCGCCATTCACCCTAAGTCCATGGACTCTTCGGATGATGCAGACATTGTTTATATATATATATATAAACTTTTTGTCCTTTTTTTTTTCAACATGTCTTTTTGTTTGGATTTTCTATTTTTTATCTTTTCTCATATTTTCAACACTTTTTTCTTATCTTTGTCTTTCTCTTTACATTTCTTTTATCATTTCTTTTCTCCTATACTGGAGCAACAGATCTCATTCTGGGTGTGGAACTAATATCCGCACACTAAATGCCAATATTAGCGTGTTCCCAGTTGTTGCGCATTTGATTGCCTCTACTGCAGTTTCCCCTGGCGACCATGAGAGAGGTTGGCCACAGATCTGTGCATTACATACACAGTATGGTCTGGTCAGGGGCAGGGGGGACGGAAGGGGTTCATGTAGTCTTGCTTGGTCCTCTGTCTCTGTCTGTGTGATTGCACAAAGCAGGAAGCGGGAACAATGAGGGTAGATAAAGTGATCGTCCAATAGATCGTGAAGAGGGTGAAGCCATGAAAAAAGGTCTTACATTACTTCCTTTTTTAAGAAAGGTAAACCATGTCCAGTGTCAGTTTCTGATTTATGTTGAAACTCTGGTGGAGAGAACTCCCTCCCCTACTTCCCCTTAACCTGTCACAGCCTGAACAATCTCTGCACTCACGTTGTAAGTGGGACAACATTCTGACTAAACAGGGATTTTGTGCAGTGTAAAATCTGACCCATCAACTTAAAGATCATGAGCACTCAAAGGGAGACATCCTAAAAAGTTGAAAGACCCACTGTTGGATCACCTAGCAAAACTGAACTAAACACTGCACAAATACACAGACAGGCAATGTGGACCTTCATGCAAAATTTGACTCAACACTTGAGTGAGCATTTAAGAAGAATGCAAAAACATGCAGACAGAACAGGCTAATTTAGCAACAGCATTCAAAATTAAATAATTGCAATGGTTGGAGGGGGAAAAAATAAATGATGCAGATGTCCAAAAAGTAAAAACAAAAATCCAAGTGTCTTGCTGCAGATTAATTGTTCTTTACACCTGGAAGTCACACAAAACAGCTTTCTGTTGCTTTATGACTGGTGGACTGTGAGATATTGGTTAGAGTTTCCAGGAAATAAGAAACAGCAGAGGAACTGCATATAGAAATGATGTTCATACAGTACATACTGTACAAGACAAAGAAAAAGAAAGAAGGTTTATCTATGAGGGTGTTGAAGAACTCCACACCTTTGAAGCAGTGCAGTAAAGTATGATTTGCAAAGATCATTGAATATGGATGAAATATTCGTTTGCATAAACATTTTTCTTGTGGGTGTGTAGCCTAAGTTATTAGATGAAACGGAATGAAAGGCTTGCCTACAGCCCCACAATTCTCAAAAGCACTACCTAGTGGACAAGGAGGAGGAGTACTTACATATCTATTTTTATAGTGCATTCTTCAGCAGGAGGAATTATATATATACAGTATATATATTTTTATCTTTTAATAATAATATATTTATTAAGTGAGGTTTCTAAACTGGAAATTCCACTATTCTGTTCAAATGCTTCATAGAATCTATATTTGGCCCTTCTGTGTAGTAATTCCTCTCTACTTGATTTTTGGTATTTATAATCCCATCAACCACAATGAGAGATTTATATCACCATATGAAAATCTTGAGCACAACTACAAAGTGGTCGAGTTTTTAAAGACCCGAGCGAAAAATTATTTGTGGTTTAAAGAACTGAGTCATGTCTGGATTTAAGGAACTTCTAACCACAAGCATGCACTCAAAAAGCGTATGATTAAAAACTGACATTTGGATGAATTGTCACTACTCTCTGACAACTTTTACGAGCAGTTAAGGAAAAAGAGATGAGCTCAGGGTCTTTACAGTGGTGAAAGTGATAGTAGCATGAACATACTGAAATGAGTTGATCTGCCCTGAATCATGTTGTCTGTGTATCAAGATTTAAATAAAATGTGTAGTAAAAGTGTCTTGTTTTCACCCCATTATGTGAACTGTATTTATTTGCAGAGTCCCACTGCAGTTCTCTGGTAGTCGAGGGGCTTTGAGCTCGCTGTGCTTCCTGTGTTAAATTAATAAGAGAATTTATCTGAACAATCTACACTTAGGCAACTGGAGAAAATCTGCATAAAGTGTCTGAAACTAACCTCAAATTCCCAGTCATGTGAATCTTCACAGCCTGGAATTATTTTGCACTGAAATTATTTGATTGCTTTATGTCCCTGTCTATTCTGTTGCACAACTTCCAGAAATGTCACTTTCACAATTATTCAGGAAACTTCTTCCTCCCACACCTGAAGAAAATCATCCGTGTGTGATACAATTGTTCCTAAAAATTCTTTGTGTTGCATAATGGGAAAAACACACAGAACAAGAAATGTACAAGGATGAGTTTTGGGATAATTTGGAGATAAAGTTTCTGTTCACGTTTCATAATAGCAGCCACTCCAGCCACTTTCTTGTTTTATTCCCTTGTTTATGGTTAATTCCTATTCTTATTATAGATGATGATGATGATGATGATGCTACAGTAAGAAGAAAAAGGAGAAGAAGCTAAACGTTTGTAAATTTTACAAAAATAATCTAGAATAAATCTGAATGAATCTGGATTTTTGCTATAGTTTTCTATGCCTTAAAAAGAATAAATTAGTAAAAGAACATGAAAGAAAGAAATTCATGTGCTGTGTGTCATGGTCTTAAATTTGTAAGATTTTACAAGGTGAGAAGCAGTGACACTTTAATACATCATTAAAAACTCCATTAAAAAAAGTTTTTAAAAATTTCAACTTAATTTTGCACCTCATAAGTCTGAATTGGAAATGTTGAACAAGCCCATATGTGCTGTTTTATATATACCATTTATATATGAGACCTGACATTCATTTCATGCATTATTTAT
>JAOTRS010000022.1:12706882-12726382 GCA_028565755.1 Dinotopterus cunningtoni
AAAAAAAAAAAAAACTGTCGTAGAAAATCTAACTGCTTTATCAGTGTTTTTAATGTTAAGCGAGAGAAAATAGAAAGCTAGTTAGGGAAAGATTGTTTATAGCTGCTATAATCCAAGTTTTACACTTTCCATAATTTTAAATGCAGCTACTGTATAGCTCGCAACTGATAAACATGCAATTTTTCATAATTAAACAACAGTCATGTCTGTCTGTGAAATATATACAGCTTAAAACACTTCATCCTGTCATTCTGTCATAACAGCACACCATGTCATGTTAGTAGTAGTACTGCTTACTTACTCATGGTGTCCCACTTTGGAAATGAAAAACAAGACACACGGAGGAGTCTCACCTCTCTGCCTGGAGGATCAGGCTCACTGTGCCTTCCTTCAGGTCAAATATCAGCGGCGTGTTCCAGTTTTTAGCGCTGTCAAAGAAAGTTCAGAACGCTGTTGGTATTCTTAGAGCAATAATATTTTTTAAATAATTATTATTAGAACTGTTAGAATAACATGACGGAGACTAAATAAAACTGACATAAGCAAAAAGGTCAGGATACAAAAATCATAAAAACAATAACGCTCAGACCGGAGCGCAGCATGAGATCATCGGGTGAGTCACAGTATTATATGAACATGTCATCTAAAAAATTAAATAAAATGAGAAGGAGCAATAAAAACGAATGAAATAATAAATGTCAGTGACTGGTGAAATACCTGTAGACTAAACACTGCAGAGCGGTGGCCACAACCAGGTGACCGTGAGATAGTGACGCTTTGATTACCCGATCTCTGAACTCCAAGGTGTCCACTGCATCGTTCAGCACGTTCCTCACCTAAAACACACGCCAAAGGTATTTATTATATATAAAAACTTTTTTTCCTTTGCTTAGATTTTTATTATTTTCCTTTACTTTTTGTCCTTTTTATATTATTATTATTATTATTATTATTATTATTAATCCCACACTTGGTTATCATATAAAATATTTGCTAAATCTTCAGTTACCGAAATACTCATGCACATTATTTTCAGCTGTTTGTAAACTCCTGAGTCATCCGAGTTACCACTGATAAATGACAGAATTATTTCTGCTCCTTTCTTCAATTAAACTAGTTTGTCATAAAACACAGACCAGACACCGCATAGCGGTAAACCAAGAACCAAGATAGCAAGGAGGCATAAAAATAGCCCCAAAATATATGTATAAATAGTAAAATGGGGGAAAGGAAAGGACATTATGTGCCTGTTTTTAGCAAGATAAATGATAAAAAAAATAAAAAAAATAATAAAAAGTGGTGAAGAAAATAAACAGCTGAAGACATGGGCTTGTTTGGTTTTTGCAAACTCCACTCAGCAAGGGCTATCTATAACAAGGGTGTGTATTTGTGTGCGTACATGCACGGGGGAGTAAAACACGAAAAACACGGGAGACGCAAAAAATATCTTGTGGTTTGCGTGAGTTTAAACAGACTCCCGTGGTGGTTGCTCCTGGACAAACTGGCCATTGTCACTGCCTACACTCAGAGGCTTATGGCATAATGGTACACACCCACACACACACACGTACACTCTCTCTCTTTTATACACCCTTTCACACGCAGCACGTTTCCTTACTGAAGCCCATGAAATGTCAGCAGCATGCTACAAATCAGCTACACCTCACACCTCTCTGCTTAGGGCAATTCATTTATTTTTGCAGTGCATGCACTCAGGAAATTATTTCTTCTTCAGAAAGTCTATAAATTATTCAACAATAAATTTCAGAAAAATAACTACATATGACGTAGGAATGTTAACTAATATGACAGTGTAGTGTATGTGAGAGTACCACTAATAAGAATTCTTCAAGTACCCTGTACTGACAAATAAAGAAAATGCATTGAGTTACCCGTAAACCTCACATCTATTAATTCTGTCAATAAAGTTTAAAATGGGCAACTATAAAAATTATCACAAGTACTAATAATTTTTAGTTGAAACAGTCATCACCAAACTGTTTTAACAAAAGTTATTACTTTATAGAGGCAGCAAAGTCTAACCTAACAACTTTTGTTTTAATGCTGACTACACATGCTGGGACTGGAGACTCCTTCCAAAAAATTATCATTACATTAGGAGCTATAACTATAAATGAAGTGTTGGTAAGCAAAAGATGTGACAAATTTAAAGTGGGTGGAGGCAACAAACCAAAAAATGATTGCCACAAAGTTTTGGCACAACGGATCCTTGGGTACTGTGGGTTGCTGGGTGCGGCTGGCACATCCCATGTGCATTGGCTTGAATTGGGATCTCAGGAGTTTGGAGGCCGGGTCGGCAGTCTTGAGCACTTTGCCTCCTGGGACCTTTAAGTGGCAGGCTGTGGTGCACTGGGTGTTCTGGTGGCTTTCTGTCATAGCTAGCATTGACTTCTTTCAGCGATTATTGTGTGGCATTGGGTTTTCTGAAGGATCAGAGCAGACAGGCTTGAATTTGGTCATGGTCAATGACCGTTTTGGTCATTCGGTCTGGCATTTGGTCACCAAGGCATGGGTGAGCCTTGGCTGCACATGATCCTGTCAATAGTTAGGGCTGATTGGCATATAGTGACACCTTAACAAACAATAATGCATGTTACAACAATTAACAGTGTAGCTAAAGTCATATAAAATCAAGTGAGATTTTTGTTAACGGACTCTGAATGTCATGATTTGATCAAGTACCCGGATATAAGAGTAAAAAATGATCCGCACTCCAGTTAAATTAAAACTTCTGTTGGGCGCACCGTCTTATCAGCGCTTTCTGTTCAGGGCTACTGTCTCCCCAGTCACTGCTGTCCAGTTGTGAATGTTCACGTTTACATGAGTTCATTAGCAACAACGGTGCAAGCAAACATGGACGCCCCACTTGTGATTTGCATGAAAGAAGTGATTTGTTTTTATGTGGTTTGAGGGTGTACCTGGTGCCATTCGAGACAACACGACTTTGTGCGCAGGATGGAAAAAGTGTTTTCACGTAGAAAGTTCAAGGATGGTCCCACAAGGCATCAAGAAGGAGCTGAACGTCCGTCCACGTCCATGGCTGATGACAAACGTCCGCGTCCTTCTACCCACACTTTCGACACGCTACAAAAACTTTGTTTTAAGGTGTTACGGCATCCTCCCTGTAATCCTGACCTCGCTCCATCGGACTTTCATCTGTTTCATTCCTGAAAGCAGTCCTACGAGGACGAATATACACTTCTGATGAAGACAGCGGTGCATCCGTGGCTCGCAGCGCGGCCTAAAACATTTTTAATGATGGAATACGAAAGCTTGTTGACAGATGGACAAAGTGTATTGAAAAGCTTATAAGATTATGTCTAACAGAATGCATCTGTTATTTCTAAAAGTTAATTAAAATACATTCCACAGCCAGAGTGTAGATAATGAAATGAACATATTTCTAATTAATTTAGATCGTAATCAGATAAAAGATGCAGGCGGAGTGGTATCTTTGAATCTTGTTAAAGATTTTTCAGGATGTTAAAACCAGCGAAACGCCTTTCACTTCAGGAAAGCTTCTAGTAACTATATAAAGTAAAAAAAATGTTGAAACTAAACCATGTGAAGGGTTTTACATACCCTCCACCATAACATTTTAACAATGAATTATACCACTTTAATGTGGCTCGTATATCATCCGAGGACGGGCACGGTCCAATCCCCACACCTGGAAATAAAGTGGCCAACTGTGCTCCTCATGGGCTGTGAGACCACTTGGTATGTTTCACTGCTGGGATTTAATCTGGCTCACAATGCTTCATATATAAACATTGGAACAAAGCGCAGGCCTCTCTCCTTCAGCTTTCAGCAGGTCTGTGAGAGCTAGGAACAGCTGGGAGGATTTTGAAGGATGCTGCTGCTGGGTTTTGGGGCTTTGACACTGTGCAGGCCTCGATCAAAGCCACGCCAGGAATAATGACAGAGAGTTTGTTTTTCACAGGGAGCTCCAGAACGGGTCAGTTAGCGCTACCGAGAGCTGCTATCCAGTTCACTGCAAAGTTATTGGTGTTAATGCGAATGCGCTCATGGATGGAAACAAGCGATAGAACACAAATAAGGGAAGGAGGTCAGCCGACACAGTTCAGCTCAGAAAATGCCCGGTACTGATTCTGGTGTGCGTTGTCTCAGTATAATATGGTAAAGCATCTCGCACACTTTTTATAAACCAGTGAGGATGTCCATCTGATAACAGCAGGGTATTACAATGAGGAGTGTCCAAGTCCTACACCTGGGAAACTGGCCAAGAATGCTGGTTCTGCACTAAAAGCTGGGACCGGATCCAAGTCACTATGCTTTCTACTGACAAGAACAATCCACAAGCCCCCTTTCTACATATGAGCTTTCAAAAGATCCATGAGATGAAATGCTTGTGCTGGGCTAAGGTCATGGACATGAATTAGTTCCTCAAAAATACGAATGTGGTCACATTTGAACTTTTACAGCTTATAATGACACAAATTTTCTCATATCATGTCCTCCAAAGAGACAAAAATCCTGTGTTTGTATAAATAAAATATGCAGTAATTGTGTCATTATTGTCAGGGTTACAAATGGGTCCAGAGTTTATCTCAGTGATGCTGGGGAAATGTGGAAGAACTCACCCTGGATGTGTTGGCATGTGTACAGCGGCGTACCTGCATGGCGCGTCTTTTAGTGAGAGTGATTTCGAAGTTCTTCCATTCCCAACGCTGCTCCACGATGTGAGCGAAGATGACCTGGCCGTTCCCACATGCTCCTGCCAACTGAGTGCCATCAGCAGACCAGGCCAGGCTGAACACGCTGCCTGTGTTTGGCTTCTCCAGTGCATACGACCACTGCGCACAGAGAAGGGGGGTCAAAGAGATTAAATAGAAGGGTATAGAAGGGTACAAAGCAATAAGATTGAGAATATAGAAATAATCAGACAATCCCTAGGCTTGAATTTACCCAATCTCGCTTTTACTTATTCTCTACACCGCTTATCCTGTACAGGGCCCACGGGAAGCGGGGTACCCCCTGGACGGTGTGCCAATCCATCACAGGACACATAAACAGATACACTGTGGGGAATTTGGAAACACCAATGTATGCATTTGGACTCAAAATCTCAAATCAGTCTGTGAGACTACGGGGAGTTTTACCTTTAATGGACCTCAGTCCAATAGAAAACTTGTTACCTGACGAAATTGCTCCCGCTAATAAGGCGTGATGACATAATTGGTGTTAATGCGAATGCGCTCATGGATGGAAACAAGCAATAGAACTCAAATGAGGGAAGGAGGTCAGCCGACACAGTTTAGCTCAGAAAATTCCCGGTACAGATTCTAGTGTGCGTTGTCTCAGTATAATATGGTAAAGCATCTCGCACACTTTTTATAAACCAGTGAGGATGTCCATCTGATAACAGCAGGGTATTACAATGAGGAGTGTCCAAGTCCTACACCTGGGAAACTGGCCAAGAATGCTGGTCCTGCACTAAAAGTACATAATTTGAAGTGGGAATATTTATTTCCCTGGTTATTCCCGTGACTGTTAAATGATGTCAATTTCAACAAAACACACTTCCAAATATACAAAAGGAGAAAAAAATAAGAAAAAAAAAAGAAGAGAAGAAACATTCTTATACAATAAACATTTGCGAGATTAGACTAAGTGGTGTTTTCTCAAGAAGGGTTTTGCAAGAACCATATTATACAAAATACACACACTCCAAATGAACGGTATCAGTTTTCTATTTAACTGATAAATAAATAGATTATCCATGATCTTGTCTAAGAAATTTAGCTCAACCTGTCCGCAGTAGTCTATTCCAGTACACAGTGGTGTGCGAGTGTTTGTGAGTATGTTGAATGTTATTCCACAATAGTGCCAAATTCACGACTGTGATTAGTGAGAAAATATTGACTAATATTCTATAACAGCTGTTCTCATATACTGTATACAACAACTCGTACAGTATGTTTGTATTAATCCACTTGTTCCAGCACAAGGAATCTAGGGAAGCTTTGTTATAAGAGATTTGTTACAGTTAGATTTAATTTTCAGAGAGCTTTGCGTTTCGGGGATTCTGGGTAATGTCGAATTATGTTTTTTGTCTTAGAGAACGGTGAGAACACTACTACAGGTTATAAGAGGAACATGAGATATTGACAGATTATTGCAATAAATGCAATGATCACATTGCTGTTTTATACAGTGCCGTGAAAAAGTTTTTGCACCCTTCCTGAATTTCACTTATTTGATCCAGAGTAAATAGAAAATGCAGTTTTGAAATAAGGATTTCATTTATTAAGGGGGAAAAGGCTGTCCCAATCTACCTGGCCCTATGTGAAAAAGTAATTATCCCCTTGCTAAATTATGAATGTACTATGATTTTTTTGTTTTTGTTTTGGAAAGCTGAGTTAAATTTCACTTGCCACACCTTGGACTGATTACTCCCAGGCCTGTTGAATCAAGAAATCACTTAAACAGATCTTGTTTGACAAAGTGAAGGACATTGTTAATCAGTTCATTACCTCTAGCTTAAGCACACTTGGGTTATGCAGCAGGACAATGATCTGAGCAAGTCCACCTCTGAGTATTGTAATAAATAAATGAATAAATAATTTAACTAATTAAGGTTTTGTCTAGACTTAAATCAGATTGAGATGCTGTGGCATGACCTTAAACAGAATAAACCTTCCAATGTGGTTAAATTAAATCAATTCTGCAAAGAAGAGTGGGCCAAAATTTCTCCACAGCGATGTGAAAGTCACTTCATTGCAGTTGTTGCCGCCAAGGGTGGCACAACCACTTATCAGGTTTAGAAGGCACTTCCTTTTTTACATAGTGTGTTTCCCCTTGTTTCCCCTTTATAAATATGTGACAAATAATAAAAGTGTGACAAAAAGGAAAAAAACACTTCAGGATGTGCTGTTATACAGTAGAATCTCTGGGGTAGTAACATTGTTGATTACTTTCCGTTAACAGCTTACCCACTCATGTTTTATTCCGTATTTATACGTTCTGCCCTGTCAGTTGAATGATTAACAGCTCACTAGGCTGAATGCAAAGACATCTGCTGTTATACAACCAGCAAATCCAGCCAAGGGCGACTTGTGATGTGAATCTGATGCTCAAAATAGTCAAATTGACAAATTTTAAATATTTCAAATGAAGCATTACAAAATGTTTCAAGTTTCAAGAAGGTTGGCCTGAACAGGGAGCCAGTGGTAGTGATAAACTACTACATAAGATTCCACATAACTTATTTCTAAGACTTATTTCCAACTCTTTTGGTGTGAGTAAATGTAATTTTAGTTGGATAAACATTAGTACATCTGATCTGTATGACTTCACTCCACTGTCTTCATACAAGTTTTCTTTTAAATCTCTATCACAAAAACACACGGAGCAAACTGCAAAAGCCTACAAACTGAAACCGATAGATATCCAATCCCTTTCTCACCCCGCTCATCTGTGTCTCGGCTGTGGGGTACTGCAGAACAGGCTCTGCTCTGTTAGCCAGCCTCTGGTTTCAGGTGCAATAAAACGCAGCTGAGAGAGAGAGCGAGAGAGAAAGAGAGTCCCTCTCAGCTCTGATTTCCCCCCCTTTTTTTGTTAGGCTGGATTTGAGAGCCAGCTTCGGAGGCGTTTTGCAGACACTTGTGTATTTGTGGTGTTTACGGGTTATATTTAGTCCACGTTCAAGCCTACATTAGACATTTTACGGCAAAGGAAAGAATAGTTTCATCTCAAGAGGAAAAAAAAAAGATGCCAAAATTCAGTCCACTGAAAAAGATAAAGCAGGCATTTCATTTCGTTTTTTTTTTTTTTTAGTAAGGACTTGATGTTCAAACAGAGTGGTGATATATATAGACCTTCTACTTCCATATACACCAACTTTGTAATTAATTAATGAACAAAAGCATACAGTGGAGACAAATGCGCTCTCTTCAGCAACTTTTTAACTTCTATTTATCTCTCCTCAGCATTTAGATACTCTCATTGCTTTCTCTCTCTTTATCCTCCCGCCCTCTCTCCCTGGAACAAACCCCCTCTCTGTAACCGGCACGCCGGCATTCCCCAACATGCTGCTCGGCCGCAAAACGCTCCTGACATCCAACCCGTGACCCCTGACCTTACCCAGTCAGCGTTTCTTTTGTTTGTTTTTTCAGTGTGTGCAGGTGGCTGGACCTGCAACGCAGACGGAGAAGATGTGAAAAACATTATGCGTATAAACAAAAAATAAAACCGCCAGCTTCACAGAAGCTATTAGTGCACAAGAAGGAGTCTGTTTAAATTCCCGGTCCTGAGGTGAGGCGTTATTTCCGTTGGTCGATCACAGCGAAAGGTTGCGTTTGACAGCCAGAAATTGAGTCGTTTGATCACGCGGGCCTCTATTTAAAGCGCGACAGTGTCGAAAATAGAAGCTTACCTTAAGTCAACTCCCTTCCTTCGGTAAAAAGTTCACTTTTGTCCAATCTGTAGAAGCGCTCGTATTAAAGGTGGCGGATTCTTTCACTTAGTTACTCCTACTGCTACTTATACTCCTATTTCTTTTTGTAAATCATCTGCTTAAAATTATTTTTTTTTTTTTTGGAGGTGGAGTGGGGGTTGGGAAGCAAAGAGAAACAGCCTTGGCTGCTCCAAGGTCTGCACGTTTGAAGTTTACTCTTATATACCGGTTTCAAAACAAGGGCCGCGCTGAGCTTGGACCTGCTCAGCTGGCTGCGAAACGAAAGCATTTAAAAATAATAGTGCTCCATCTATTCTTCTGCAAACACGGCGGCGTGGCCGACCTTTAGAGCTCTCTGGAGGAGAAGGGTGACTCACAGATGGAGCGCAATGTATACACCAGACTGCAGTGAGCCAAGACACATGATAGCGGGCTGAGAAGCGCTTTTTGGATTCGTGCTCGCTTAATGCTTCTAACACATTGTGCCATTAGACTCCTGCTGCACAAGATAGAAGCGTGCGCGTGTATGTGTGTGTGTGTGTGTGTGCATGCGTGCGTGTGTCTGAGAAGTCCAAGAGGACGGTACATGTGCATATAAAAGAGCGAGTGTATAAATCCGTGCATTGCCTGAGGCGAGCGTTTAAATCACTCAGATGTACAATAATAATGGCCTTCAGTGCAACTAGATAATCCTGTGCAGCACTTTTTGTTTAGTTTGTGTGTGTGTGTGTGTGTGTGTGTGTGTGCGCGTTTTCCACGTTGAAGCCAGGACAAAAGCGCTCCTAACCTCCTGTCCTGATGTCCCCTACACGACCTCAGATCAGCCTTTCCTTCTCACTTACACTCCTTTCACTCGTTCTTTCTGCAGTCCTATACTATGTCATGGTTATTTGAATATATTTCATAAGTGTGTGTCTGCGTGTTACTCCAGGGCCATGTTCCACCACATTAGCGTTCGAGATAAATTTGCGCTCACATCCATCAGATCATTTTTTCCTTCCACCCCCTCCCCCCCAACTCCTAAATATCTCCATGAAGGGAATTTGAGCAGTAATGAATAATCTTGTCATATTTGCTCACATGCTCACCGCGACCATGGGTGGTTATTAAACGGCTGTTCATACGTGACGAACAGAGGAAAACTCCCTTATTAGGCCGACTCCGAATTGAACTTGGCTCACGGAGTATACACATCCTAACTCACTGGCAGGTTTTACGAGTAAGGCGACTGTTATGCGAAGAGATATTCTATCATTTCTATTTCGCAAATATAAATTTATAAACAGTGCTACTACTGTGCTTAACCTGAAAAATGTTGACAGTGAACCGCTATAAGTCATGGCGGCTATAGCTATAGCAGGTCAAGTGTGTCAACATGTCAGGTGGAAAGCTTTACGATTTAGGGTGTTTTACGAACCGCAACTTTGTGGTTGGAAAAAAGGTGAGGTCATATGACATCATCTCCACCCACCTGCTTTATCATCGCTTAAATCTCATAATCTGAAAACTAAAATGTCATTGGGATCCAAGACCGTGAGTATCAAAGGTTTTAGGCACTGTTAAAGTGGTACTTTTGAGCGGTTGAGGATATAGCGATCACACTCAGGTCAGAAAAGTGGTCTAGGTCTGAAGTGTCATAATTCTAGTGTGGTTCAAGTGCAGTCAAAACCGAAAAAAGAAAGTGAACAAATGAACAGAAAGAACACTAGGTTGGATTTGCTTAGATGTGATCTGATTTTATACACTTTAATATTCAATTAGATTCATTTCAATTTCACTAATGTTTACTTGCTGTAAATTAGTTTCATGCAACTATATTTAAAAAACTAATAAAAGCAACATTGTTCGAATGTCAGCTTTTATTTCTGCCAAGCTTCTGTTCCTCACTCCAGTCCAGTAGGTAATGGTATTGTACCAACGCCCTAGTGATAGGTTCTTTTTAAACGAATCTTTAATGTGTCTCAGAAAAACAAGTAGTCTCGGAGAGTGACTCATTCATTTTCTACTGGGCGCGCATGCGCAAAGCATCACAAATCCTCCATACGTTATATAGAGGAAAAGAAATGAGTAGTTACCTTTGAGTCTTTTCAGTCCGAATCGTTCGTTCTTTTGTCACGTGACTCACAAAGACGCTATATGGTGCAATAGATTCAAAAGAACGAACAACTCAGACTAGAAGATATGAGAGGTGAGCCGCTCATTCTTTTTATCATAATATGTCCTTAGCTGCATTGTAATATTTTAATTAATGGAACTATAGCCAAAATTTGTGTATGCAGATGTATTGGGGGTCTGTTTATTGAAAATGTAACATTTTATTTTATTTTTGATCAAAAGAACGAAATAAACTAAATGACTCAAAAAAAAAAAAGATTTGTTCATTTTGATGAACGAGATTAAAAGAACCGAGTCACTAAAATGATTTAAACTTCCCATCACTACAACGCCAATAAACTCTAAAAACCAAAGAAGCACAAAATCTAACAAAAAGTATTTGCAGAAAATGCAAGCTTTTTGTATTTGTAACTAAAATACAGTCATACAGTACAGTCTGCTGCGTCCGTATTTTTCAATCTTTTTGTCAGATGTGACTATAGTATACTAATTACTAATTACCAGCATTTCAAAGTGTCCAAGGCTTTTACTGACAATTACATTAGGTTTATGCAAAGAGTCAATATTTGCAGGGTTGACCCTTCTTTTTCCAAACCCCTACAATCTGCCTTGGCATTTAGTTGATCAACTTCTCGGCCACATCCTGACTGATGGCAGCCCAATTCTTGCAAAATCAAAGCTTGGAGTCCTGTGTCATGCCAACAGTAAAGCATCCTAAAACCATTCATGTGTGGATTTGTTCCTTAGCCAAGGCAGCTCACTCACTCACAATTTTGCCTAAGAACACATTCATGAATGAAGAATGGTACAAGAATTTCATCTGAGAGCAACTTCTCCCAACCATCCAAGAACAGTCTGGTGACGAACAATGACTTTTCCAGCATGACGAAGCACCTTGCCATAAGTCAAAGATGATAACTAAGTGGATCGGGGAACAAAACATTGAAATTTTGGGTCCATGGCTCCCCAAAACCTAATTTCTTAAATTTAATAAACTTGTGGTCAATCCTCAAGAGGCTATTATTAGATAAGGATCATGGGCTTCTGTGAACTCACACTAGTGGAGGGATGGATAGTGCTCTCCTTCGAGCGCGTTATGCCACTCTATAACGGAGTTCAAAAAGTTGCAGTTGGCAGATTCACCTATGTCGGAGGAACATTAATTTCATATTAATATGTGAATAGAAAAATGCATGTTGTTGTTGGTCTTTTGGCTGCTGCAACAAGGGGTCACTACAGCGGACCATCCGGTCCACACACAAGCTTGGCACAGGTTTTATGTCAGATGCCCTTCCTGACGCAACGCTCACATTTTACTCAGGCTTGGGACTGCATTCAGTGGCTGGGGTTTGGGCCCTGGCTGGGAATCGAACTCGTGTCTTCCGCATGGCAGGCGAGACACCTACCCCCGAGCCACCAGTGCCCTGAACAGAGAACTGCACGTTTTCCGTAATTTGGTTATGGTCAGTTCCCATAATTTAAGCAGCTAACGCTCTTCTGTTTTCTGTTACACTGTACTGTATGGCCATCACAAAGCCCTGATCTTAGGAATATAGAGCTCAATATTAAAATCTGTAACGACAGGAGCAAGTGAGAAGTAATTCCCACAAGGTCCTTACACAGCGGCATTATACTATTCCTAAAAAAACAGATGAAGCTTTAAAAAAAGGATGAAGGAAAAAAGGAAGTTTCCTTTTTTTCTTTACTTCATTGTAATATCATATTACTTTATTTTCCCAGATGATCACAATGCTTCCAGAAATGTTCCCTGTTCAAGATCTAAATCATTGCATCGTAATATGTTTAACGTTTTTTTCCTCAGTAATTAACTTCTTCGTCCCCATCTAATGAGGCTGTAATCCCTAATCTCCTTCGCGTGCGTTAATATACGAGTTAGATGTTGATAATACGTGGAGACGTATGTGTCGCGGACGTTGACTGATTATACTTAAAGTGCAATTTGAAGCACAACTCAGATGTCTGGAAATGAGTTTATAGCTCAGAGCTTTGCACACTTCGGGACTAAGCCTCACTTTAACCACATGGATATATGCAGCTACTTAGACCTTTATTATCTGGATCTGAATCGGCGTCTTCTTCCAATGCCGTGTATATGGTACGTTCCAGGGTCGTAAATGCCAAATGCACAAATAACATGCACACAATTTATGCGTGTGCACACACATACATGCACAACTTTGTCTCACTTTGTCAGCGATACTGCCCTCTTTTGGGGGAGCCTCCATCCTTTGCGTTGTTTTTCTTTCTGTTTTTTTTTCTTTCTCCCTCGCTTGCTGCACATACGTTTGTCATTAGGATTGGCAGGTGCTGCTTCTCCACGTTGTAGCCTTATTAGAGCAAGAGAGGAAAGGGCTGTAAACTCCAGCTCAAAAGACATTCTCTTATGCTTTCTTTCTTTCTTTCTTTCATTCTCTCTCTCCCTTTCTTTATCTCTCCTTTTTTTTCCTCAAATAATGATTCATCCTGGACCTTGATAAATCCTATTTCAAATCCGCCTGCTTTTACAGCTCCTCCCCAAAAGTGCATGGAGCTTAAGAGTTTTATACTGCTTTATAATTACACAATAGAAATGTTTATTATCAAGATGCAACATCTGCTCACAGACTTCCATTACAAGAGAGTTTTTTTTTGTTTTTGTTTTTTTTTCCGCCCCTTGGTACAGGAAATCGTTCAGGCTAATCATACATGCTGCAACTGTGGTAAGTAGAGATGAAGTTGAAAAACACAAAAGCATTCTTAAATCTTAGCTTGCTGCAGCTTGATTAGCCAGAAGGTAATGATTAATTTCCTATTACGGCGACTTTGACAGTATGTAGGGTTTATATTAATGTGCTCCGTGTAATTCGTTAGCGTTTCCATGGTAGCAGCTCTTTCATTTTAGCTTAGATGGGAAAAGCTCCAAAATGTAGCCTGTTGCACACGATTTACTAGTATATGAATTATTTCCCTTAAAAGTGCTTTTAAAAAAAAAAAAGTTACTTTTTAAAACGAAAAAGATTTAAATGAGATGAGAGGGGAATGATAAATGTGGCACTGAGCTAACAATAGGTATTTATTGCTTTTCTGTGGCATTACTTAATTTGCTTAAAGTTGAGAGAATCCCAAGTCACATGTCGCTTGTCACGCCTTGCTGTTAATGAAAACATACACTATTAAAAAATAAAAATAAAAAAAAATTAAAAAGGTCACCCATCACTTGCTAGTGTGACCACAGATTGAGAATAAGGCACAGTCACTTTGACATGTTCCAAAAAAAAACCACAGCGAGAAACAAACACCAAACATGGGCTCTTGGCGTTAAGACCAAACAACTCCACTTTGGCCTCATCTGTCCACAGATGCGGTTTTGTGAACCTCCATTCCATGCTTCGTGTTTTTTTTTACACACCAGAGGCTTTCAACCCTTCCAAGCAAACGGTACCTGTTCAGTCTTCTTCTAATTGTGCCGTCATAGACTTTGACATTTAATATGCTCAATGAGGCCTGTAGGGTCTGAGATGTAGCTCTTGGGTTTTTTAGTTGTGTCTCATTCCTCCCCGTCACTAGGGGGCTCCCACATTAAGGCTACTACTATCACTAAGTCGGGAGGGCCGAAGACTATCACATGTTTCTTCCGAACCACATGACGCCAGTCGACGCATTTTTTCGAAACTGCTCACTCGCACCGTTGGGGGCAGCGTAACACACTCAGAGGACAGCGCTATTCGCTCCTTCCGCTTGCGTGAGCTCACAGACACCCCTGATTGGCTGTAGAGACTTTATTAATGTGGGAGCACTAAGCACCTCTCATTCCTCCCCTCTGAGAGAGCTCGGCCAATCAGCTCTCTCTAGACCTCCGGCTGCAAGAGGTTACAGCATCACCCGGGAATCGAACTCGCGATCTCTGGATGATGGGGTGAGCACTTATGGGGGTATGGGGGGATTTTTTTTTTTATATTTCTCTGAGCACTGTATAGTCTGACCTCGGGGTGAACGTGTTGGGACGTCCACTCCCTGGTTCATCATTCTAGGCAACTGTCTAGAATGCTTTCCACTTGTGAATGATCTTTCTCACTGTACAATGTTGAACTCGAAATTGTTTGGAAATGGTGTTATAACCATATCATTTCAGAGTGATGTGCAGGACCAACTGCTTATGTCTTTCCCTCTTGGCATTGTGGTAACACACACCTGAATGCTCCAGACCAAGAAAACCTCAGCCGTTATAGGAGTCTGAACACCTGCTGATGATCAATTAATCAGGAGGTGATGATCAGCAGCACCTGGCTGCAACTCACCCTTTTTAAATACTGTGAAAGCAGCAAGGGGGTACTTAGTGTTCCCCACATGTTTCTTTTTTTTCATTTTGGTTCTACTTGCCTAATACTGAGACCCACTACGATCAGATGATTTCCAGTATTGTTCTAGCATGTAGAAAATAAATCACTAAAAAAAAAAAAAAACATTAAATTAGATGGTGTGTCCAAACTTTGTACTGTGTATGATATGTACAGTACATCTTCCAAATACGAAACACCGGCAAATCATATATTTGTACCGGCAATCTGTTTTTTTTCCTATAAATATGAGTAATATTAAACAGAAGGAATAAGGAGAAAATAAAATAGAGCATGAAGATATTCAGAACAAAGAAGAGAGCAAAGAACTATATTCAAAGTTAAACCCAGTCCTTCCCTTTCTCTGCACCTGGGCCGTGTGTGCGTGTGTGTTTGTGTGTGTGAGAAAGGGGGGAGCAGAAGGGGTTAATGACACATGCTGGAGTCTAATGGCTCCCTGTAGAACTATCTGCTGATTCAGCTCCATTACATCAGCCACGTTAAATATGTCTGTGCTGACCGAGAGAAGCCTGCCCTGCTTCTCCTCACGAGAGGCTAACCGGCGGGGTGGCATGTGACACACACACACACACACACACACACACACACACACACACACAGACACACACACGCGCGCACACAGACACACACGCACACACACGGGTAGTGTTTACACATACTGTCAGGCGGAGGGGAGGCTTGTGCTCGTCTAGTGGTATAAATTAGGAGAGCTTGGCTGGAGAAGCCCAGCTGGCGCGCACACATTTGGCAACACAATGCTTACATGTGTGTGCACACCGAACTCGCCGTGCAACGCACAGCTACGCAATTTTATATAGCTCCTCTTGCCATCTTCGGTCAAACCTTCCTATATAGCACACGCCATTTCAAATACACTGGTGTCTCTGTGCAAAGCAGCGAGGGTAAACGTGCACAAAGCATCGCTGAAAAACTCACCTAGTGCTTTTTTTTTACGGTCTGCACAGTGGAATGGTGTGACTGAGGAATAAATCAAACTCGGGCTCTTGACGCGCAACAGTGTGCAGTTTTAGAAAAAAAAAATCCATTCCTGTCCTAGCCACTCGGAGAACACAAAAGCGGCCTTGTAATTTTTATGTAGACTGAAACGTGCGGCCACTGTAAATACACTGTAAACACACGTAGTGACAGTCAAAATTAGCGTCTTACAGTAAGCAAGCTTAAGTCATTAAAAATCATGTTGTTTCTAGGTAAGAGTTTTTTTTTTTTTTTTTGTCTTTTACTAGACATATTCTTCAGGACGGTTTTATGGGAATATGTACCACAGGGCTGCACTGGTCCTACTAAGGCCTTACTAAGGGAAGAAAACTTTTGAGAGAGAGAGAGAAACCAATAAAGCTAGTTTTTATTCTCATAACTGTGTTTCGTTATTAAGAATCCCAGTTTGACATGAACGTCTCTCGTACATTACAGTAACTTCTATGTCAATAATGCTGGCTTGTGCTTGTCCTGGTTGACTGCGCTTGTGGCAGTTTCAGCATTACAGATGTGACCCTTTTCATGATAAAGCCTGAGGGCAGAAGTGTGCGGACGTGCATCGTTATGCAAGATCAGAACGATCATGAACGGCAGTCGCATGTGTTTAACCCTCTGCAGCTCTTCAATAAGCGTCTCACTATAAAGAGCACTGTTGATTGTTGAACCTTTTGCCTGATAATGTTTCAATACTAGTCCTTGAGAATCCCAGCAAATTAATGTAAGCATCAATCTTCCAGCCGACGGTTGACTTTTGAACTTTTTACAGGTAGGCGCTATTAAGAACGTTTTCGTTCCAGACTCTCATGCCGTTTACGGTCAGCCTCGTAGTGATGACCAGTAATGATTCACTTTAAGAAACTTTCACCTTTTCCATCAATTCATACACACTTTACTGCATGTTGTTCTTCTTTCGTGCAAATTACAAGTGGGCAGTGTTGGGGGACGTTACTTTTTAAAGTAACTAATTACATTACAAAATTACTGTCATTAAAAAGTAATTAGTTACATTACAGCATTACTTTCTGATAAAAGTAACTAGTTCAAGTACTTTTCTATTGCAGAAAATGAAAACTCCTTTTTGATATCTCATGCATGTTGTTTTAGTCAAAACCTTTATAATTATTCTACCATCATCATTCAGCGAAGTCTGGCCCATAATCTATTAACTACTAATACCCCTATCTCACCTACACGGTTTCGCGCGGTGGCCGTGAGTACGGTTCATCATGATTCACCGCGAGTTTTAGCGACGTGATTAGGTTTCCATCTTTTCCGCGCATCGGTCTTCGCATAGTCAAACCACATAGGTGAGATAGGGGTATAACAGCAGGAATAAGCAGAGGGCGGTGCTTGTAGGACGACTTTCACACACACACTAACCTAATGACTCACGGATTACATAAATTGTCTGAATAACGGATTACATTTTTGAAAATATAACTAAATAACTGAGTACTTAAATGGCGGACCTAACGCGTTAGATTACTCGTGACATCAAACCTTCAAAAAATCCAAGTACTCTAACACGTTACACCCAACACTGCAAGTGGGCCATTTTTGCTCGCACCGCAGAACTTATGTAACACTTTCACACCTGCTCAACAGTAACTGGGGACACAGTAGCCTTGAACGGAAAGCGCTGATCAGATTAATATAACTGGATTCATCTATATGAATCGTTTTAAATTAATTCTGGATAAATCTTTCTAAAACCCTTTCTGGTGCTAACTCTCCAGAGTCTGAGGAGTTCTACATGACTGACATGATGGTGCCTTTTCGTGTTTCAGTCTTTTGCGTGCGTTAGCCTTGAGCAAGATGCAAAGCAACAGGAGGTGATTATCACTCGGCTTTAGTAACAGAGCAGCATGGTTTATGTTTCTTGGGCCTGTTTTTCATAGCATGGTCCGCTCATCGCTTCTTATCTCAGCAGTCCTGTCCAAGTCTCCCTTATCGCACTACAGATTCACAGACAGAAAAAGAAAGTAAGAGTAAAGTGTGAGTAAAAGGAGGAGGAGGAGGGAGTTGGAGGCTGGTTGGGGGGGGGTAAGGGTGTCAAGAGGAGGGAGTCTCCTCATCAATCTCTCAGTAAATTAGAGGAGCTTGTAAATGTCACTTTGCGCTGACCCGAGAGCTCGGGTGGGTTTTGTGTGTGTGTGTAGGGGCGACGATTTTGGCTTGACGGAGTCGGCGTTCATCTGAAGATATACGTACAATTCAATGTAGTTTTAAAAGAAAAATCAGCATGTGGGCTGTGTGTCTTTTCAATCGCTGGGTTAATGGTACAGTTCGACGTGTTCCTACTTGTTGTGGGATTCTTGCAGTATATTTGCTTTACAGTCTCACCAACAGAAAATTTCACACTTCTGTCAGCCCATGGCGAAATGCTTTGATCATATTAACTGCTGTGCCGTAATAACAACTGGCCCTTAAATATAAACCAGACTTCTGAGTTCACAGTTACGTCTCGTTTCATAAAAATCATTGTATTTGTGGGATTTGTGGGTGCTGTGTTGAAAATGTTACACAGCGCATACAACAGACAGCTTGGCAAACAAAAGTGCAATATACTGTATACACTTTACGTTAGTTGATGGCGGGGTCTGTGATCCAGTACCATGGGGTCTGTCATTTTTTATTTAGTGAAAATTTCATCATACTATTATTAAAAGTTATATAGTTCTTATACGAGGGGTATTCAAGTCATACTGGAACTTGTGCAAAATAAAAACAACCCAGTTATAAGAGTAAAAAGGTCAGAAGTAGCTCAGTGGTTAAGGCATTAGCCTACGGTTTCGAAGCTCCCAGGTTCAAACCCCACGACCACCAATTTGCCACTGTTGGGCCCTAGAGCAAGGCCCTTAACCCTCAACTTCTCAGGAGTATAATGAGATAAAAATGTAAGTCGCTGTGGATAAGGGTGTCAGCCAAATGCCTAAATGTAAATCCCAGTGTCTCACTACTGCTTGGATACCATCAAGGTACAAAAGTTTTCTCAGTACACCAGAGCCATGATTAGTCTACCTGTCCACGGGCTTGCCAGGAACTCCTTTAATGGCCCAGACATGTGGAAATAGATTGGACTAAGGTCAGGACTGTACGAAGGTTGTGGTCGAGTTCCTGTAATGTGCTGTTTGGTGAACGATTGTGTGTACAGTTCCACGGACAGATTTGTCTGCTCTGCAAGTTGCCGATTTTTAAGAACCAGGCGTTCCACTCGGTGAAAACTTGCGGGAATTATTGCCCCAAGCCACCTTGGTCGGGATTGTCGAGTCCCGGTTTGACTTGAACGCCCCAATTATTTTTAGTAAACGTTCTTAATTACCACTGAAATCAAATCAGTTTAAATCAACCTTTAAATAATGTCAGCTTGGACCCAATATATAAAACCTCTATGGGTCTAATAACTTAGGAAAATATAATAATTGTACACAAGATTTATTCATCAAATAAATCCCTTTTTTTTTTCCGGTTTGAAAAAAAAGTATTTAGTGCCGCTTTACGTCTCCCCCTTGTAGAATCTAGTACTTATTTGTTCATTTGGGTGGATTTGTCATGTTATAATACTTGTTTTACCTAAATAAATATTTTAAC
>JAOTRS010000022.1:12732344-12746883 GCA_028565755.1 Dinotopterus cunningtoni
AATGTAATAAAAAATAATTCTCCAAGCATCCAACAAAATTAAATGCAACTATAAATGGATAAAAATATATAGCACTGACTAATTGCCTTGGTATAAAAAGAATAAAACACTTTATACTATAATTTGAAAATAATCAACTTCCGGATGTTTGCAACAGAGGTGGCAAGTACCCAAGTACAACTACTCTGTTACTGTACATAAGTTTTGTTTGTTTTAAATATTTTCTGTACGTTATACTTTTTACTGCTACTCACTATGTTGAAAAAAAATCTGTACTTTTACTTCCTTAGTTTTAAATTAGCAAATCACACCATATCACGGCCAAGCTACACCTCACGCGGGAAGGACAGGGGGACAAAACAACTCCACTGGTACGAGCTTATAGAAATAAATGCTAGGTCACCAAAGTGATTGACGGTTACCTGGACAACAGACTCCGCCCACTTTGTGTCAGGACTGCGGATTGCTTCTGGCTCCTTTTTTCAAATGTCTAACTTGCCCAGGTAACATCAGAACTATATCGTCTATACCGCTTTATCCTGTATACAGGGTCACCTATCCCAGGAGACTTATGGTATGAGGCGGGGTACACCCTGGTTATACCCTGGTAAGCCGAAATGCCGAAATATATGTTCTTAAAACACAACAAGCTTATACTTGTGAAGTTTCGGCTTGTCCTTTATCCATACCATATTGTGTTCTGTATGTTTGCGGTATTGCCCATGTTTAACTACGTAGACAACTTGCAATATACATGTGTAGCAATGAAAACAACTATCTAGTTAACATACCAAAATAAAGTAATACCAAAGCCATCACTCGGACTTTCATGTTTTCAACAGCATCAAGTTTTTTTTGGTTTAAAACGCTATAAATTACTGTTTTTATGAGAAACTTAGTTAGATACTCAGATAGATATCCAGAAAAATCTATTTCTTTGTGGAGTACTTTCACTTTTGAACTTAAAGTCACATTTTAGTGCAAATATTTAATACTTCAATTTAATTCATTTTTATTTATATAGCACTTTTAACAGTAATCATGGTCGCAGAATCAAGAGAAAAAGTGTTTGAAATGTGTATAAATTTACAGTAAATTGTCAGATTGTCCCAGTTTTATTTAACTTGAATAAAAAAAAGAAAGAAAAAATGAAAGTAGTACTTGTATTTGTACTTGAGTATCGAGTGTACTCGTGCCACATCTGCCTTGCAGTATTTCATCCTACCCTGGGGACTCACTACACCATCCCTCGCTGATTGTTTTCCTGTAACAGTACACCTTAAAATGGTTCATTCCTTACTTGAGCAAGTTTAATAATGCAGTAAGACAAAAGATTTTAACTCCGGAGGCTGATGCGACTAAACTTTGCTGGATGCCAGATGAATATCTTTAAAATATGTTCGCCATATTTGGACGTATGTAAGATTTTAGAAAATCTGTTCTTGAACCCACTTTTCTTGACAGACATTCACTTATAGACTGTAATCTTCATCAAATAACAAATCTGTTGGGTATACGATCCATAATTATTATATGCATGAAATCATGCCCATGATGTGATCAAATCATGCTGCTTCACTTTCTCTCACCTTAACCCTTTCTTTTAATTTCTGTCTTACCCCGAAAAAACCCTTCCCTACTGCTCCCTCGTGCTCTCTCTGACATGTTTGCCTTGTCTGTAAGGGTACTGATTTAATGGCCCTGGGAGTAATGACTCTGCCAGAGGGGCTGGCAGACCAGTGTCTGAGGCTGTCATTTATCTCTCTCTCTCTCTTTGTCTCTCTCTCCCTCCCCCACCTCCCTCTTTCACCCTTGCACAAAAAAAAACAGAGTAAGAAAAAGTAAAGAGACACAGTCAGAGAAAGAGCTGCCACATTTAAACATTTTATAGGACCAGTCCACCCAGTCCAACAGCTGCTCTGCCAACTATAACGGATAACTCCAGTCCGCCTGCTTGCCAGTTCTGCTCGGCGTGCTCCTCCCTCCACTTCCACTGCTCGGCTGTATTTTAGAAAGCAGCACGGCGCATATAAAAGCCGAGCTCGAGAGCTGTGTAAAAGTGCTGCGTTAGAAAATATCTAATCGGCATAACGGCTATAAATGAGAACATTCATTAGGAGCGTGGGGGCATTTTGGGATGTGCGTTGGCTGCAGGGTATGACGTTTGTACCGAGCAGAAAAAGATGTCTTACTCATCAGGAAGACAAAACATTGACTAAGCAAAAAAACAAAACAAAAAAAAACAAAAGTGCTTTCTTGGGAGCAGAGTTAATGGTAAGGTTCCTCTAAAGCTGTCGATCCGAATCATATATGATTCGGATCGACAGCTTTGACGTACTCGTCCAGTTTGCAAATCACGATAGTAGAAACTGAAATACGGTGTGGAATAAAGTGCACGCTAATTTAACTGACTGAGATCATCCAAGAGAGATAATCATGTAAAAAGTGTAAATGTGATCAATGTGCGTCTGTCAAATGAATGAAATAAAAAATAAAATAAAACTTTCCTTGAATTTTGTCTTTTTTGGGCTTTTTTTTGTTTTTTTTACTATTCCATCTCTTTTGCTGCTTAATGCTTAATAGAGAGAGAGAGAGAGAGAGAGAGAGAGAGAGAGGGGAAGCCCAACCCAGTTTCCTAGAGAGAAAACTGCTGCTGACTCAGGACTCTCTTTGTTTCGCTACTCTCTCCTTTTGCGCTCCCTCTCTCTCTCTCTCTCTCCGTCTACACTGTTCAACCCCTCCACATCTGCTGTTTTTCCACACAGTTGTGCTCCTCTCTTTCTCTATCTCTCTCTCTCGCTCTGACACACTCACACACTGCCCCCCTTCTCATGTCGATTTAATAGCGACGCTCTCTCCATCTGCAGGGCCGGGTTCAGAGATCTGGTGTGATGAAAAACAGATAAGTCCCAGAGAAAAAGACTCATAAATCTGCACCCGTCTTTCACTCTCTCTCTCTCTCTCATTGACGGCACCCACAGTTCAAACGGTGCTCGATGTTGGCCAGCTTTCCAAATGCCCTCCATGTGCTGGCACCACTAGATTCGAAGACTTCTAAAAACTTTCAAGTAGTCGGATCAGAACTCGATTGGATCTCCGTGACGTTACGGCACACGGCATCGAGATCCTCACAACCGCTCTGAAGCCGCCAGATAACCACAGGTTTATCTTCTCCTGCGTTTTTTTTTTTTTTCAGGCTTACACAAGCAGCTATCTATAATCTACAAAAAAAGGAGGATTAAAAAAAGAGGGGGTGGAGCATGGGGGTTGGTACACGCCGAGGCTGCACTTCTCGCACGAAAATCACAGCATGAGACGTTAAATCACTGTTTTGTGGCCCAATTTCTGGGCTTTCCGTGTCTAGCAGCAAATAACATCTAAATTATAACTGATACTACTGGTCTCGTTCTTGCTTGGCACCACACAAGCTATAAATTTGCCAACGCGGGTAGTATGAGGACTTATCTCTTCGAGATTGCCGAGGCTGCAATAGATTGGGTGAGTGTGTAGAGCGGGACGGAGATACGGGTCAGACTGTCCTGCTGGCGACTAGTACACACTTTTCAAGTCTAAAAATGACCTCTGTTGAGGTACATATAACCTCGCTGTAACATTTGTTCTGGCTAATTAGTGGACACCAGGCCACATTTCCAGCCCGGGAGAAAGAGTGGAGGCGGGATCATCCATCACGGCGTTCCTGTTTAGCCCCTGACACACAGCAAACAATGTGGCCGAGGGCAGCGGGTCAGCATGCGAGATGCTGAACTCTGGCTTTGTTGTCATTGGACGAGAGACGCGCTTCGTTTTTGAGCTCAGTTTGGGTTGCGAGAGCGAAATTAAAGCGAAAGGAAAACTGAGGATGCACACGCACACATATATACACAGAAAGAGAGAGAGAGAGAGAGAGAGAGAGAGAGAGGAAAATCTGCACACATATGGAACAGCTTTACTTCATGCTACAGGAGCAACATGGCTATTAAGTACCATACACAGAATTAGCAATTCCTAAAACAGCCTTAAACGTTCATCTTGTCCACCGACGCACAAAACTTTATTGGTAGAGATATCGCTGACTGTCTGTAGCGTTTATACGCATCACAATCTATCAAAATATCATATCTAAATCCATGGAGGTTTCATAAAAATAAAAGGACAGAGCGTTTGACGTGCATTCTTTACGAAATTTAAAATTGGGAACTTCTTGGTGAGATTTAGAACTATTCTCAGCATTGATTAGTTTCCCGTAACTGCACACCTTATGGGTTTTAATCCTTTATTCACAGAACCAATACATTTGCACATACATTTCCTTAAACTGTCACATTACAGTGGAACCTGAAGCGGGCTCGTATTCCAAAACATTCGTAAACCAAATCAAAATTTCCCATAAGAAATAATGGAAACTCAAATTAATCGTTCCACAGCCCAAAAAAATTAATACAAAAATTAATTAACACAAGATATTAAGTAAAAATAAAACAAATTAACCTGCACTTTACCTTAAAAAAAAAAGTAAAAATAAATCCTGACAGATAAGTGTTTCCGTTTGTGTGCGCAGGCGCTGTGTATGTGTGTGTGTGTGTATATGTGTGTGTGTGAAGCTAAAGTAAGGAGCCTTACCCTTCCTCCACTCTTTTCACACACACGCGCGCATACAACGTAAACACTGTTTTATCGGAAAAATAAACAAGAAATCTTTATAATGACACTCAATTGAGCGACACACTAACGGAATCACTGCTGCAAAGTAAAAATAAAACAAATTAACCTGCACTTTACCTTTAAAAAGAATCGCGACAGAGCAGCGTTTCTGTGTAGATCGGAGAGAAAGAGTGTGTGTGTGCGTGTCTGTGTGGCTGTGAAGGCGAAAGTAGGAGGGGCCTGTGTGTGTGTGTGGCACGGTGTCCAATGACGCACGCGCACACAGACACAAAGAGCAGGCTGAGCCTTGAGCAGAGAGAGAAAATGGATTTTTAACCTCTCTAATGAGACTTGCTTTTGCTTTATACGCGCGCTGTACACACACGCATACAGACACAAAATAAAATATGTTTTACACACACATGTGGTCACAGTGTTATAGTAAACAGTACGCGCGTGCACGGATGTTAATTATACCAGTGAGAGACGGGCACTAAGACACAGCAGGGGAGATGATTACCCACAATTCTGCAGCGCAAGAGAGAGAAAAACCATTGTCTCAGTTGTGATCACGTGATGCTCGGCGTCAAAACAAGAAGCGCATACGTGATACATGGTACTCGTAAACCAAGATATGTTCGTTTTCCAAGTCAAAATGTATTAAAAATCTTTGCTCGTCTTGCGGAACACTCGCAAACCGCGTTACTCGTACGCTTTATAGTTACGGAAAATTAATCAACACCTTCTGACCAAACAGAATCAAGAATTAAAAAATTTAAT
The DNA here is from genome assembly GCA_028565755.1 of Dinotopterus cunningtoni. Taxonomy (NCBI): domain Eukaryota; kingdom Metazoa; phylum Chordata; class Actinopteri; order Siluriformes; family Clariidae; genus Dinotopterus; species Dinotopterus cunningtoni. The sequence goes on from JAOTRS010000022.1 coordinate 12,737,766, forward strand.
ACTGTGTCCTTTCAGTACTGCGCATTAAAAGGAGACTCATTTATGCTGTGTGTGCGTGTGTGTGCGTGTGTGTATGAAAGAGGGAGAGAGAGAGAGAAAGAGAGAGAGAGAGAGAAAGAGAGAGAGAAGAGCTTGCGGTATGAGTCACACTTGTTAAGTAGGGGTGACACAGTGTCATGGATTGTGACAGAGCCCAGATACTAGACACCAGCTGCAGCCACTCGTAAATAGGCTGTTGTCTAGAGGGCACATGTGTGCGCGCCTCAACACTCTTTTACTTACACACACACACACGCACATACATATATATATATATATATATATACATGCGCACGTACACTGAGAGACGCTCTCAATCTCAAATTGGCACGAAAGACATCAGGACACACTTCATCCGAAACACATTCGTGCAGACAGCTTTTTTTTTGGCAGGGTCATTCTCTCACATATACACACACACACACACACACACACACACACACACACACACACACACACACACACACACACACAGAGAGCATAACGACGTGGTTCAAATTCAAGCCTTGGGGAGTGAATTTAATTTAAGTTTAACTCCTGAGTTTAGTGTGCAGCTTGAACTTGACTTCAGTAACCCTCATCAGTGGGTCCCCGTGTTTGCGGTTAAGGTTGCCAGTTCTTGCCCTTAAGGGGGTTAGGATCAGGGCAGTGTCAATCCAAGTGTGTAGGCACACACAGAGACGCGGTATCACGTGTCTACAAGCTTATCTGTGCAGTGTCACCGTGTTGGGGAACATATATGAGCTCGTCTAGTAATCTACATGTTTACAGATGCCCCAGTGCACACCAGGAGTGGTGGAGGAAAAGGAGGGGTGCAGACGAGCCGGCCTTGACGGCTAAGTGGAGTCCTGTTGGAGGTGAAGGGTTAAACGAGTTGCGCTTTCCTGCTGAGCCAGCACTCTCCCAAGTGCAAGGTTTCATTGTAGTAGATACGGAATGAAACTCCTGCGCATTAGTCATGGAAGTAAATGCTGAGGCTCCTCGTGGGTGGTTAACCGTTTCACCACCGCGACCGTAAAAAAAAAAAAACACGCGTACGTTCACTGCAACAGCTTGACATGTCTAAACACTGAACAAACGCTGTGGATTACAAAAGAAAAAAAATGTGGAAAAAGGCAGCAAGTAGAATAATTTAATGTAATAAATAAATAAATAGTAGTAAAGGATTAACAACTTATAGTGACTATAACAAAAGTGATAACGGGTAGAATTGTCTCGCTGAAGCATTACAGCCATAAACGGACTAAAAAATTAGGCTTTAATAAATAATAAATTGGCAAAATGCTGCACTTTAAAGGTGTGTTCACACTTGTAGTTCGGTTCTCTTTGTTCGGACCTAAGCGAAGAAAGTTATATTAGTTTTGGTTTGCTAGAATATAGTCCTGGTTCGCTTAGCATTCACACTGGCATTTTCAACCTCGGACCAAAAGACACAACAGACGGAATGTGAATTATATATATGGAGCTATCTTTAGAATCTTAAAAGAAGAAAAATAAAATTTTATTTTATAAGAAAGATAAAATGTCAAGGTGTACATTGGAAAAAACACAAGCACGGCTCTAAACCATAAGAACAAAACATCGGCTAATATTTTCATTTTGCAACTAGCTTTTATCCAGACAGCTACCGACGGTGACCATCCCACACAAATAATAAATAAGTTAAATAAATTTCTTTAAAAATACAAGCGGTGATATTTAATTCTTTGATAGACCCCCCTCGCTCCTGCATCTGCCTGCCTGGTACAAGATCACTGGAGCGAGCGATAGTACAGCAGGGCTATGACGTGCGCTCCTGCGCTGTCCATAGAGAATGTCCTTGGAAATTTGTTAAATGCAACCTTTAATTCAGCAGTGTTTAATTTATTAATGACCCTTTTGTTCCCCCAAAACTCATCCAGTGCCTTGCTAACTAACCCGCGTGACACATAGCTAGGACTTTTCTTCACTCGTTGCCCATCTAAATGCTGCCTCCTCTACGTTGGATGTCACAGATACAGAATCGAGCAGTGATACCTAAAAGTTCTCAGGTTCAGTCATCATTATGAGATAAAACTAGCAGACCTGGTTCATTTACATTCATCACATTTTAATCGAACAACTTGAAAAAGTGGGTCTCTGTCCGCTTGCTTGGTGCGCACCGAGATTCGGATGGCAGCCTTCACATTTGAAGAGAACCAAATATGTAAAGAGCGTAAACACCCCAAGAGGAATAAAACACAAGAACAAGCTTTTTTTTTTACTGGAAAATAATCAAGTTGCACGTTGCTTTTCTATACCGCTCTTTGTTTCATTCCTTATATTGTAAATCCTTTCAAAATATAACTTAATCAGAACCGTTTTGATCATCTTAACCGTTGATATAAGCTAGGCTATCTAATTAGCTTGGCACATGTTGTATAGAGTACCTCATTAGAAAATCTGAATCATTTGCATATTGGATGAAATTATAGTTAGTTGATCATGATTGTTAAAAAAAACAAGCAAAAAATTAATTAATTAATTAAATAAAATGGAATCAATATGACATCCAATAACATCCAATTCTTCATCCATAAGGTTTAATATGATGTTGGCCCCGCCCGCTTTGCAGCTTTAACAGCTTCAACTCTTCTGGGAAGGATTTCCACACGGTTTAGGAGAGTGTTTATGGGTATTTTTGACCATTCTTCCATGAGCACATTTGTGAGGTCCAAAACTCACCAAAACAAACACCAAACTCTCTCATCCATGTTTTTATGGACTCTTGCTTTGTGCACTGGTGCGAAGTCATGTTGGAACTGGTGTGGGGTTTTTTTTTAGGATTTGGGCTCGGCCACTTACTTTCAGTGAAAGGAACTCTTAATGCTTCAGCATACCAAGACATTTTGGACAATTTCATGTTGCCAACTTTGTGGGAACAGTTTGAGAACGGTCCCTTTGTGTTCCAACATGACTGCACACCAGTGCACAAAGCAAGAGTCCATAAAGACATATATGAGCGAGTTTGGTAGGGGAGACCTTGACTGGCAACCCAATAGAACACCTTTGGGATGAATTAGAGTGGAGACTGCGAGCCAGGTCTTCTCGCCCAACATCAGTGTCTGACCTCACAAATGTGCTTGTGGAAGAACGGTCAAAAATTCCCATAAACACTCTCCTAAACCTTGTGGAAATCCTTTCCAGAAGAGTTGAAGCTGTTATAGCTGCAAAGAGTCAGCCAACATCATATTAAACCCTATGGATTAAGAATTGGATGTTAATCAAGATCATATGCATAGAATACTTTTGGTAATATACAGTAGTGTATACTTAAACACCCATCAGCAGTAACATTATGACCACCTGAGTAGGTCCCTCTTTTGCCTCCAAAAACTGAAAATCCCAAAGAAACACTTTCTATCGGAACCATCATGACCCATTCAGCAATCAAAGTCGCTAAAAGTCTTACGTTTGCCTTTTTTTTTTTGCTTCCAACACATCTACTGGGTCAGAGGAACTCCAAAACTGTGGCTCTTATGAGATGTTCCCAGTTTGCAATGGTCGGGACCTACCAAAAATGGTCCAAGAAAGAAAAAATGGTGAATCTGTGACAGGGTCAGGAACAGCCAAGTATCACTGACACACATAGGGAGCAAAGGCTGTGCCGTGTAGTCAGATCCTGATGAAGAGCTACTGTACTGAACTGCTGGGTCCAATAGAAAGATTTCAGTAACACACACACTGGATTGCAGTTTTGGGCGCAAAAACTGAGACCTACTCAATATTAGGCTCATGTGAGAGGATTTGCATGCTGGGATATTTTAAACACTTCTTTATTACTGGCATCAGTTCAACTAAATATACAGGAAATATTTCCAAATATTGGAAATATATGGTTTAGAGATATGTTTGACTTGCTTAATTCTCCTTCACAGGTGCAGTGTACATGTATACCGTAGGTGTGAGAGGGAGAGAGAAGCCGAGAAGACTAGCTCAGTGGTGAGAGATTTAAAGCGGCAGGCTGAGGGTGAAAGACTGAGGCGGTGTAGACACAGAGGAGGAAGAGACAAGAGACAGAGTTTTTTTTTAAGCTGGAAACTTTCAAAAGCTGGTTTCTCTTCTCATCCTCTCCAACCATTGTTTTTGTCCTCCTCTGTCTCTCTCTCTCTCTCTCTCTCTACTGCTGTCTCTCTCCACCAAACTTCAAACACACTCCCACGCCTGTACGCGAAGAATTCTGGCAGGGCAAAACGCAAACGCAGGATCCCAGCATCCTGACGCTCGAATCTGATGCAGAAGCTTCCCTGAAGTACATGCATGCAGTCCTGATTAACCTCGCACACTATGAGACTACGGATATCTTCCAGAACCTGGCAGTCTACAGAAACTCCGTATTGGCACATAATAAACTGACTGACACAGCAATGACATATCAACGCCACCGGAGGAGCCAAAAAGTTTCAGTGCTGATTAATGGCTGGAGAGAATAAAGACAACATCTGGTCCGAGACGCAGACCCCAGAGCTGCACGACTCTTTCCTCCTGCTGTTTCCCGCAAGTTAACTGAAGATCAGTATTAGTGGCTGTAGAAACTAATCCAGGTCAATGAGCAGCATGTCTGTGCACGAGCACACTATCGAGCTCCATATACTCATCCTTATTTATTCATATTTATATACACGTTATAATCTGCTCTGTTTTTAATGTATTTTTCCATATATGTACCTGCTTAATTTAGCTACTTTTACTTTACTTAATATTACTTTATTAGCACTTTCATAAGATAAGTGGGTCCAAGATTGAGTAAAAAGAAAAGACTTTACTATCTGCATGTTTGAAAATGAAAGATTTCCAGCTGGAATATAACACAGGTAAGATTCTTGGACATGAAATGATTACAATTTTTTTCCGTACCAGAGAGCTTTACACAACCCTGTTCCTACTTCTCCAGAACTCTCCACTATATATGTGTATATATATCCAGAGTCCGTGATTAATCACAATTTAAAAAATAATCCGATTTGTTTCTATTATAAACGTGCAATGTTGGAATAAAGAATTGCATGACAAACTGGTTAGAGGAAACAGATGATGTAGTTTTATAATATCTCAAACATTAACAAATGTTAAATTCGAATCTCTCGAATGGGACAGGCACTGCATATTGTGGTGTGTTGTTCACACCTGGTAATTTTTCCTTATTATCAACGCTAAACGTGCCATTATCACACACAGCTGGATAACTGCACTGCGATCATGGGAGGCCATTAGGGTCAAACATGGTCATATGATTGGTTTTGCGTGAAAAAATGTTTTTATGCGTTAACATTTCTATATTAATATGCATTAATATTGACAGATACATAGATATATACACACAATGCAAGTAACCCGGTTTGCGAGTGTTCCGCAAGACAAACAAAACCTTTTAAATCAATTTTAACTTGTTAAACAAGCGAGTTTTGATATACGAGTTCCGAGTATCATCGTGTATCATGTGGCACGCGTGCGTTTCTTGTTTTGACGCCGAGCGTCACGTGATCACAACTGTGCCAAGGATTCTTCTCTCTCGAGCACTGCGCAATTGTGGGTAATCGTCTCCCATGCTCGGTCTCAGTGCGAGTGCGTCACTCGTATAGTGCACGCGTGTAATGTTTACTGTAACAATGTGACCACGTGTGTGCATGTAAAGCATCTTTTATTTTCTGTTTGTGCAGTATGTGTATATATACACACTATATTGCCAAAAGCATCATCTGCCATCACTTACAGTTGGGTACCATTCAATTCTTCATTCATAGGGTTTAATATGATGTTGGCCCCGCCCCCTTTACAGCATCAACTCTTCTGGCACGGCTTTCCACAAGGTTTAGGAGAGCATTTATGGGAATTTTTGACTAATTCAGTTATTTAATTTTTCCTAATTCAGTTGTAGCCAATTCCTACCCGTCATTATGCCACTTCTCTATCAAGTCTACAACTATTAACCAGGGGAGAATGAGCAAAGGTATCATGTGTTTCCTCTGAGACTTTTTTTCCCCCCAAAATGTTTGCTACCTCCTTCCCTGGCCTTGAGAGTGCTCGGCCAACCTCTCTCTTTCTCTAGGATCCCCAGTTGCGAGTGTCTACATCACCACCTCTGGGATTCGAACTTGCCAATTTTTAGATGATAGGGCGAGCTCGTTACAGCTGCGGCACTCGGAGCCCAACCTGTGCTTCGAATTAGAGCCGGCACTACTGTCAGAGCTGCTGTTCTAGAAAATAAATCAACACCATCTGAGCAATCAATATGGAGATTTCATCAACACTAGGGTGTAAGATTAGTCTCACGAATGATTAAAAAAATTAAAACAATGCTTGTGAGACTTCTTGGTTCTCTGATTGTGAGTGTGATTTTGTGTGTGTGTGTGTGCGTATATGTGTGTGTGTGTGTATGTGAATATGTGCAAGAGATTGCGCGAGTGTGTTTGTGTGTGTTTTTCTTACCCCAGTCCTGTCACACAGTCGGAGGGTGTTGAAGGAACCCATAGCAAACACCTCGCCGTCAGGAGCCCAGGCCACAGCGGTGACAGGGTAGTCGTGGGGGGAGGACGAGTAGAGGGGCCGTCCGTAACTGTCCCACACCTGATTTAGGGAGAGAGAGAAAGTCTAGTACACTTAGAAAAGAATAACAACAGGTATCCTGTTTCATTACATTACATATTACAGCAACTAGGTACAGTGTTCCCTTACCAGTCCTGCTTTTAAGGCCGAAAAAAATCTAAGGACACTAAAGTCTTGCCAGTGCTGAAAAAACGTATGGCTTTACATCTTGGCAACAATTCATTAAACATCGTATTAATAAAGCAATAAAATGTAAATTGTACACATGATTACGGCATCATAATGACCAGCACTGTGTTCATGCCAGTATGAATAGACATTATAAAAGAAATATGAGGGACGTTCAGGTCAAACTGGGACTGGTGATGAAAAGACTAAAAAAAAAAAGAAGTTTAAATTGCTTTAGAACGGTGCAAACGTTTTAAAGAAGACAGTAGGTCTGTGAATGACGAACTCGGGAACATTCAGAAAGTGAAACACCTGATCCTTGAAAAATCGACGGATAATTTGAGATCAATTTGTGGAAGAGACAGATCTGTCTGTGGGAACTGTATATACAAATCGGCTGGGAGTTGCTCCCACATCTCCTTGTACAGTCCTGACCTCGCTCGAAGCCATTTCCACATGTTTGGGAGTTCCTGGGAGGCCAGCGTTTCAGTCGTGAAGCAGGTAGTGCGATCAGGGCTCCAGCTTACTGAGAAAACGTTCTACCCTGATGGTATCCAAGCACTAGTGAAACTCGGGAATGAGTGCATTAGTGTAGCGGGGGATTATATAGAAAAATAAAGGGAGTTTTTAACTCTCACAATTAATCAAAAGTCTCTGTTTGACTTGACTTGTCCAACTTCGCCTTGTAATATAAATGCAGATTTTCTCATTCTCTGTGGATTGTTATTTCTCACATGATCGCCAAAAAAAAAAAAAAAAAAAAGTGTCTTACCTTATATTTACAGTCTTCACCTCCAGACAGAATGAGATCGTTCACAGAATTCCAGTCCACCTTTAAAATGATGCCCTCGTGACCTTTCCACTGCGGATATTAAAGACAGAGACGCTTGTTTCTAAAGGTTGATGTACTCCATACAAATCTGTGATAATCCCTACTGTAGGCCACAGTTTCACCTACACATCTATGCACCTACGCGCGCACACATGGTTACAATGTTACAGTAAACATTAAACGTGCGCGCACTATACGAGTGACGCACACGCACTGAGATCGAGCATGGGAGACGATTACACACAATTTTGCAGCGCGCAAGAGAGAGAAGAACCGTTAGCACAGTTGTGATCACGTGACGCTCGGCGTCAAAACAAGAAACGTATGCGTGATACATGATACTCGACCTGGTGCTCTCTGGAGTTACTGAAACCATAACCTGATAAAGGTCACGACGGCAAACGTCGTCAGGAAGCATGCTTTAAAATACGACCTGAGTAATATGCTTTAATATGACCGCAAAGCCACAAGCTGAGTCATATGCGAATAATGTTACTGTTAAATCCTGTAAACCCAGTATTTCCTATCGTTCTCGGCATGGCAGCTCAGACACAGTTCAGGCGAGAATTCGAATCACATGCTGCAATGACCAGAGTGACGCCTCAGAGCACATGTTCTCAAGATGCTGTCGAGCTACTGTACATCTTCCACATTCATTCATTTATCCTTATGACTGCTTTATCCTATTTTTAAGGTTCTGAACTTTATTTTAGAAATAATGGGCACAAAGTAGAAATATACCCTTGATCTCAGAGCACCATTCACACACACACACACACACACACACACACACACACTTTGCTAAATAAATTTTACCCAGTTTATCTGCAGGCATGTTATTTATTTTTTTATTTTTTTATAAGTCAAAAGGAAACAAGGAACCCCATACAGACATGGAAGAACATGCAAAACTTGCTCAGGATGAAAACCAGAAAAAGAAAAAAGAGAGAGAGAGAGAGAGAGAGAGAGAGAGAGAGAGAGAGAGAGAGAGAGAGAGCCCTCCATCATGACCTTATTGCTTTATAAAAATCTCAGACTCAACAAACTACAAGTTTTTGTGAAAATATACCAGTCAAAAGTTTGGATACATCTTCTAATTCCATTGTCTTATCTAATTTTTAATTCTTTCTACAATGTAAATCAAAATGTGCAATAATCTCCTTTATACAGTTGTAAAAACATTGAGATGGATCTTCTACTTCTGCTCTGTAAAGCCTTCATAACGGCTCTAATCTGAGGTGCTGGTTGTTAATTGGTGATTTCTGAGGCTGGTGACTCTACATGAACTTCTCCTCTGCAGCAGAGCTACGTTTTGGTCTTGCTTTCCTAGGAAGGTCTTCATGAGAGCCAGTTTCATCATCATGGTGCTCGATGGGTTTTTCAAATGCACTTGACAATACTGTTCTTGCGAGAACTGTTCCAGAAAAGCTGACCATCATGTCTTAAAATAACAACTAACTGTTGTTTTTCTTGTTGTTACGTAATTACCTAATTCCATATGTGTTATTTTATAGT
>JAOTRS010000022.1:12756454-12768862 GCA_028565755.1 Dinotopterus cunningtoni
ATTTTTATTAGGTCTTTACAGACATTAAAAAAAATTAAAAGAGGGGATACTAACTTCTACACAGGAGTGCATACGAAAAATTTTGTAGTAAGACATTATGGTCATACAGACAACTCAGAAAGAAAAAAAGTGAGGCCCTTTTGGTTTTTACTGCCACACATATTTAATGCAAGCTACCTACAGATGTTCACATAGAAACTATTTATTTACACTACTTTCAATACACAGGATTGATTTCAGGTTCATTGGTGGCTCAGTGGAAGGTTTCCCACCTATGTTGACGGCCCAGGTTCAATTCCCAGCCACTGAAAGCAGTGCCGGTCTTAAGCCCAGACTAAAAATGGGATGGGTTGTGTCAGAAAGGTTGCCAGGTTGCCTGTGCCAAAGTTGTATGGGGGTTGGACGGTGAAAGACTATCAACATATATTGATTTCGATTGCATACCCCAGTTCCGATTATGTAATCATTCTTTATGTCAGTAAAGACATATGAAGAAGTCCTCTCAAGACTGAAGTACACATGATTTTATATGAAAGTATCCACTAGAGCAGTGATCCCCAAATACTGAGCCGCAGACCGGTACATGGCCATCGATGATTTGGTACCCGGCTGTACAGAGAGAATGAAAAAGTTTTTATTTCCATTTTATTGACTATCAGTCTGCAGAGTGACTTATTTAGAAAAATGATCAGACCGTCTCCCAGTCGCTTCCGTCTGCACATCGCAACCTGTGATTCACGTGCTCCAAGTCCGCTCTGTATAATAGATGCAGCCTTAAAAGTGTATTTTTCAACTCTGCTGAGGTTCTGAATTAAAATCAAGGTGGAATATCCTGAAATCGCCACAAAAGCACTAAAAATCCTGCTTTCATTTCCTATCACGGCTTTCCTGTCTTTGTAAGACGGTGTTGTCTGCAGTGACTGCAATGAAAATGAAATCATGGAGCAGACTGGACTTGAGGGATACACTTCAGGTGTGTGTCACTGTCCCCCGTCACTCCTACTGTAGATGGGAATGTCTCGTTACATGGAAACAAGCTCATGGCTCGGACTAATTCTGCATTGGGACAATGCCAATTGTTAAAAGCGCTATACAAATAAAACTGAATTGAATTGAATTGAATTGAATTGAATTGAATTATGGTGTTACATTTATTATGCACTTTATTATGCTTTGTTACGAGTGCGTAATGGCCCGTCCGTGGAAAACCATCTTGCATAAAACTGGTCTGTGGTGCAAAAAAGGTTGGAGACCGCTGCAATAGAGTGTAGTGCAATAATACCACTGTGCAAAGGCTTCAGAGTAGTTTAACTTAACCTTGATATTCAACGTTTATGTGCAAGTTCTGGGTGATACTGTATGTTTTCCACTTAAAGGAGATTAACCGGGACTGCCCCTACTTTATCAGCTGACACATTCCAGAAGGAATGTAGCTCTCAGTTGACTGATCGGAAATCACAAATAAATAGTGTGAAGTGTAAATAGTTTAAAGTTTGAACAAGAGCAAGGAATTCGTTAATGATTGTTTCCCCAAGAGCAGTGCGTTTTGATGTTTATGGCTACGCTATGAGTATACAGTACCGGGTACATGCGATGCCGGTCACAAGCCGGGTTAGAAAAATGGGAGGGCTGCGCCAGGAAGGGCATACGGTGTAAAAAAAAACCTATTCCAAGCTGTGTGCCGATCAGTCAGTGACCCTGTGTATTACCTGATGATGTCGTTGGTTGACTACCCCAGTGTGTTCACATGTCCAGTCTCAACTTTATTACTTGTTATTGTCATTTCTGCTTCTTGTTTCTGTTCCTCCTTGTGTCTTATGACTTCGTTATAGTATATCCAAGCCTTATAGTTTCTTGTGTTCTGTGTTCTTTGTTACACAAAGCACTTCCTGTTTTCGCCTCTTATATTATCTGTATACAAAATTCTGCATAGCCACATTCGTCATCCTCTCCCAAATAAGGTATATGTGTAGACCAGACTGCTACCACTTTGCGCAAAAGGGACTGATGTTTTACACTTTTTTTTTTTTTTTAGACATCTACAGTATAATACTCACCCTCACACCTCCAGGGTCCAGGGAGTTGATATGTGCCTTGGGTCTATGTGCATATTGGGGTGAAGGTGCTTTTCCTCCCACAGCCCAAAGACTTGCAGCGTAGGCTGATTGGTGTTTCCAAATTCCCAACAGTGTATGTATGTGTGTGCTTGTGTGCTTTTGCAATGTACCCCGTCCAGGGTGTTCCCCGCCTTGTGATAGTGAGAGTAACTGTTTTTTTTTTCTCCTAGGCGTTGAACTTTAAAAGCAAATCAGCAAACCTACCAGCCGCTACATACATGCACCATAGGCATAATGTCAGCCATAAAGATTTATCTATACAAATTTGATAAAAGGTCATATGTCTTCCACGAATTTGCACGCATCATGTGCAGAAAAGGATTGGTCTGAATTTTTTGTAGCATTTGTTCATATTAATGCAGAATTGGGGGGGAAAAAAACTAAACTCATAGTGGAAATCATGGCTACGTGTTCAGGATTGTGTCTAATGTCATACCTTGACTACAATGCATGATGAATACAGTGCTGTGAAAAAGTCTTGAGTCCCACCCTTCATATTTGTGTCCAAAAAACCAGACTTTCTCATATTTCTAATCTAGTCTTCTATGTTAATGTTAATGTTTCTTGTTTGTTAATCAACAAAGGGACCTTTAAATCATTCAAGCATAAAAACATCTAACTTAAGGCATGAACCAGTCAAAACCAGGTGCAGATGATGACAGATGATCAGGCCGGTGATTAGTATACAGGTGATGCTGAATGCTGAGTGGTTGGAACAGACGAGAGGGGAAATGAGGCTGCTGCTGAGGTTGTATCTTTGTTTAACTTAATCTACAACATTTAATTTAATTTAACACGAAGAAATGTTGGGTGGCTCAAGACTGAACACTACCGTAGATGGTTTCATACCTTGTTGAGCCAAAGTGGATCTCAGCATCCCACTTTTAGACCAGATCTTGATTTGCCCATCCTCACCAGCTGCAAAAAAAATCAGGAATTAAACACAATTACACAATTATTAACTCGATCATGTTGTTTCCATATCTATGAACAATAGGTCAACAATAGGACATTTGACTCTTTGCACTCATTCCAGACAGTCATTGACACTTATTGACACTGCACATCTGCACATTCATACACATTTACTTTTTTCTATCTCATTTCTTGCACATAAGACACTGTAAAATAAGACACTTTCATGCATATTTGCACACCCCTGGACATTTCTATTTAAATTCCCACTTCATTTCCACACTAAAATTTCTATATTTTTCTATATTTGTACAGAAGCATTTCTTCTCCATATTTGTACAGCTAGGTTTTCTTATATTTTTCTTATACTGTATATTTTGTCTTCTAAAGATATATTATTTTTATCTTAGCTAAATTTATTTTCTATTGTATTTTTTTATTCATATTAATTTATTATTAATAATCTTTAATTTTTAAGGTCACGAGCGGTCGTTTAGGCATTTCACTGCATATCGTACTGTGTATGAGACAAATAAAATTTGAATTTAGGTGCAAAAATATATATTTGATTGTATAATATTTAGAAATGATATTCTGTATATGCGCTTGTGCATGTCCGTTACAAGTAATACACACACACGCATGCACTTCGGAGAAAAATAAGATGAGAGAAAGTAAGAAAGAGAAGAAAAAAAAAGCAAAAAGGTAAACACTAAAACACTATGGCATGCTGAACACCTACAGAGTGTGTGTGGTTTTTAGTCTCTGTTTGAACACACAGCAAAGGCTGTCGAAGCGTGTTATCTCACAATCAATCATCTACTCATCAGCCCACAGTCACGTTTACTCACACTTAAGGCAGAACATGTTTAGGTCATGAAGGGTGAATGAAGTGAAATGTCGTTCTTTATTTTTTTTTTTAAAAACAATTATTATTGTGCGTATTGTACTTGGGTTTAAAATGTATAGGATGATACAGTGTTTGAACACTGGAATGAAGACTATTTATATTTGTCTTGTTGGTCGTGAACCGTCATGATCTCTTGTGTGCATTAGGGCTAAGTGCTGAAATAAACGACCAACCTGTGACAAGAGCAGTTCCATCATAGTTCCAGCGACTCGCCAGCACGGCTCCTTGATGGGCCTCCACGCTCTTGTCGATGCGTCCCGTCTTAGACAGCAAGTGGAACTTACCTTAAAAAAAAAAAAAATGAAGAAGAAGATTTTCATGGTGGGGAACCTATACGCGAGCATGACATGATTTTGTTGCATGATTTTGTTGTCATGTCATGGAAAATTGGGACTGTAAATGGTTACAGTCCAAAACTGTAACTATTTTTGGACTGGTTACAGTCAAAAAAAAATTTGTCCACATTTTTTGGAATGTAACCATGCTCACAAAAGTGAAAAAGAAAACACGGAGAGTGCAGTTAAATAAAATAATCACCTTCAGGATTTTAAACCTTTTCAAAGTTGATCAGCAACATGTAATAAACTTTACATCCTGCTGTTGCTTACACAGAAGCAAAAAAGTGCCGGATCCTCAAGCTGAAAGCACAAGGAGCGTTCAAGTCGAACCAGGACTTGTGCACAAGGATTGTCCAGGTCGAATCGGGACTTGTGCACAAGGATTGTCCAGGTCGAATCGGGACTATTGGTATAGTATGGGATTATACAGATAAGAGAAATAAAGGTAGTTTTTACTCTGTGTTCTGTTATTCTGCACAATCAGTCCTGGTTTGACTCCCCTCGCAGAAATAGTTTACATTATTTGCACTGAAAGCACAGTTAAAAATAAGATAGACCTGGTGTGGGTGAAATATTTTTGTTTTGCATAAAAATAGAAGTACAGGAGTGAAGCAACGCAATTAGCAGTGGATAACCTGTGGGTGGTGGTGGGCGGAGTTATCCAATTGTTTTAGCCAGTTCCAGAAAAGTGGAGAAAGACCATGTGTAAGACTGAGGTGCCATCATGAGATAGAATGCAATATCGTGTATTGTTTCTGTCCAGTCTCTTCAATTTACATGCCAATGTTTACAGGAACGACCGCAGTGGGCTTCGAGCCACCTCGGCCTGGACTGTCATGCTTAAAAACATTTGCATCGTTCAAATGACTTACTGCTGATAAGAGTCTCATAGCTGTACTGTGCTTGAAGTCTTCTGTAAATGTTGATCAATTTTACACCTTTCATTCACCAGAAATTTCAAATCACAAGTCTCGGTTTGACTTGAACGTCCCTCGTATAATCCTTGATCAGAAGATTTCGGTCAGGTCTGCTGTTATGGAAAATAAATTCAATAAATGAACAGTGCACTCGTATTCAAAATAAAAATAATAATTTGTGCTGTGTTAGCATATTTAAAATGAAGCCACATGTCCTATTTTTACATACTGCTGAAGGTCATAAGTAATAATAAACAAATTCTGACATATTCAGGTGAAATCCTGTCTATAACCTGTCAGCACTCATATGAAATAAAGCAATATTAATATAAACATTTAAAATATTCAGAATTTCGAAACCAGAAATTTCATGTCATAAACTTTTCCAAGCAGAACAATAATCTTTACTGTTTACTTCCATATAAACGCAGGTCTTTAAATCCTGCTAGAACAACGTAGAGATTTTGTTCTAGGTAACTTTTAGCAAAACGCTTAACACGAAACAGAAGAGTAAGCACAGAATGTCTGCTGCTCAGATTAGACCAGTCTCCCTTGTGTTGGAGACAGAGGGCGATCAGGCATGGAGACAGTTATCAAAGACACTAGCCAACCATATACTTTGTGGTGGTGCATATTAAAAAATTCAGAATGCTCTATGTAATTTCTGGTTGCCTAAAACTGCAAATCAGCATGCTGCTGCTCTCTCCCGATGCTATATTTGGATCTCGACAAAACAAAAGCGAACCCAGAAAAGCAGGTAGTAACGAATGAACGACTACGAAACTTTCTTTAAAAAAAAAAAAAAATAAATAAATAAAAAAGTTAAAATACAAAGCATTTCAGTTTCTCCTCCGCAAAGGAGTAAAGCACGGTCCGTCAGCTATGAGCGGCGTGCCCAGGTTTGACGTGTATCTGTGTATCTACAGAGCTCCGGAGGCCTACGCGGTGACTGGGGCTGGAGCCAACCGCTAAACTTACTGTATGGCTTTTCCCCCCACCCACCAAAGCTAAACATCTGAGGGTTTTTTTTGTATTCTTTTCAGAGCAAAAGCTAAGAAGTTGTGACATTTGAGAACTCAGGTAGGTGTGCAAGTTTCCACCGCAAGACACTTGTGCGCTGCGATAGGTGGCTGAAAGCATCAAACAAAAAAACAACAAAAAAAGAGTGGGTCAAAATTCAGAATATGGCAAAATCACGTGTGCGACTAGAGGTATCTAGAGACGCCCGAGTGCAACAGAACTCTGAGACATGGCGGTAAACAGGCAACGTGCAAATTATTCATTCCTCAGCCTTGAGAAGATGTTTCACATGGAGGGAGAAAACTGAAGTGCTTTTTTTTTTTTTTTTTTTTTTTAAAGAATATTGAAGTCAAGGGGTGAGAGAAAGTCCACAGATTGAACGGAGTTTTCATCGCAACAGCGAGCTGCCAGACTAAATTACCGCTTCAGTTTGTGGGTGTGTTTATGCAACTCTACACTGCCATTAGTGCGGTGACCACACGTCATTTGCCACAGCCATGTGTCTCCACTCCATGTCTTCATGTGATAAGCGCATGAGACGCAGAGGTCAACAGCAGGGAAACGTGCACCGGGCAAAGCAAGAAACATCAAAATCGGGTTTGTAGTAGGGTTCTAGCGTTGAAGCTGGGACAATTTCAGCAGCACTGATTGAATAGTCACCTACATCGTCTGTGTACAGTACCAGTCAACAGCTTGAACACACTTTCTTATTCAACGATTTTTTTCCTTATTTTTATTGTTGTCAACATTGTAGATTAATACTGAGGATGTTTAAATTATAACAGAACAAATATGGAATTATGTAGCCGACAAACGTGTGAAATAACAAATAATATGTTTGATATTTTAATTTCCTCAAAGCAGGTCACTTTTTGCTTTGATTTCCTCAAATCCGCCTCATGAAGAAGTCAGGGGTGGTTTTCCAACTTTCTTGAAAGAGTTAAGTACTTGGCTGCTTTTCATTCACTCTTTAGGTCCAACACCTTCCCAAACCATCTCAATTGGATTTAGATCGGATGATTGTGGAGCCTGATCATCTGATTCAGCACTCCATTACTCTCCTTCTTGGACAAAGAGCTTTTACATAGTATAGCGGTGTGCTTGTGGTTATGTCCTGTTGGAAAACAAACGAAGTGGAAACCAGATAGGATGTCGTGTTGCTATAAAAATACTGCGGTAGCCATGCTGGTTACATGTGCCTTCAATTTTGACTTAGTCACCAACAGTGTCACCAGCAAGGCATCCTCACACCAGCACACCTCCTCCTCCATGCTTCATGGCCACAGCCATGCTTATTCAAGAACCGTCTGTTCTCCCTCGATATGTCTAACAAAGACATGGCAGTTAGAAGCAAAAATCTCAAATTTTGACTCATTAGACCAAAGGACAGTTTTCCAGTGGTTTAATGTCCATTTCTTATGTTTCTTGGCCCAAACAAGTCTCTTCTACTTGTTGTTCTTCCGTAGTAATGGTTCCTTTGCAACAAATTGACCATGAAAACCTGACTCTCGCAGTCTCCTCTGAACAATGGATATTGAAATAAGTCTGCCGCTTGAACTTTTTTAAATGCATTTATGTGGGCTCTAATTTGAGGTGTAGTTTCTTAGGCTGATCAGTCTAATAAACTTATCCTCTGCAGCAGAGGTAGCTCTTGGTCTTCCTTTCCTTTAATGGTCCTCATGAGAGCCAGATTCATTATAGCATTTGATGGTTTTGACGACTGCACTTGAGGATACATTAAAAGTTCTTGAGATTTTTCTGACTGACTGACCTTTTTATCTTAAACTAATGATGCACTGTCTTTGCTCTTTATTCAACTGAGCGTTTCTTGCCATAATATGGATTTGCACAGTGGTTGTAGGCGTACTAATAGAGCTATTGACTCTGTATCCACCCTTCCTCTGCAGAAGACAACTGATGGCCTTAAGTACATTAAGAAGACAAGAAATGTCACCATTCCAGGTAAATCTGATGAGAGAAAGCCATGACTGTGCTAAACTGGCATCAAAGCTAAATGTAGCTACTTTGGACATATATCTAAAATATAAAACATTCTGGGTTGTTCAACACTTTTTTTTGTTCACTACATAATTCCATAAGTGTTCTTTTATAGTTTGGACGACCTTCAGTATTTATGTACAATGTTGAAAACGTAAAAATAAAGAAAATACACTGAAAGAAGAAGGTTTGGTGAAACTTTTGACTGGTGGTGTATATCTAGAAGATTAAAAGTGATCACCACTAGGACTGCAGAGCCAGAATCTCTCTATTTGTATGGTTTCCATGTCAAACTGTAAATGATACACAGCGACGAGAACGCACTCTGTTTTTTTTCTGCTGTCATCGCGACTGTTGTCATGAGCTACAGCTCAATTTGAAACCTTTTACTAATCTAGAAAATAGAGAAGACTGAAACACCAAATAAACCTTTAGGTAGATAGGTTAGGTAGGCTAGACATGAGGTTTTTAAAGTTCAAATACTAACTATATCCAGCTAGTGTTAGTATTTGAAATGATATTAAATATGCAAAAACTAACCTAGGGATCCAGTGTAAGGATCTATCCAAAAACGGAAAATTTAACACTTTTGTAAATCGCTCTGCATAAGAGCGTCTGCCAAATGCTTAAATGCAAATACGTATGCAATTCGACACACAGCTCGAGTTTGTGTAGTGTGTCATTCATTCGGAGCATTTATGCCGATTAACATCCATTTATACAATGTGCGACCACATTCATGGACCCTTAAGTTTCAAACAGGGTTTAGAGTTCCGTAAAAAAAGAAACCTGCCTGTTTCATTTTCTACCACGAGGTGCATCTCAGCTTAGAAATTACCGTAATGTAATATGGTGTGTGCACAGTGTCCAAAATGCATCATGTCCAGTTTTACGTCCACTGCCTGCTTTCCAGTTTAATATTTTATTTATAATATTTTATTTGTCCTGTATTTGTTTGTGGTCGTTGTTTTTTATGTAAGCGTTATTACTACCATCATCTGCATGTTCCCTAGGGGTCTGCTGGTAAACGCACTGTCCACTTCAATTTTATTTTATTTTATTTATATAGCCCTTTTAACAATAGTCATTGTCTCAAAACAGCTTTACAGAATCAAAACTTAAGGAAAACCTCCCTGCGACGGCACTAGGAAGAAACCTTGAGTGGAACCAGACTCAACAGGGAACCCATTGCTTCTCTCACTTCAGTGATCCGAGCTCGAGTCCAGCTCATGTCATCAGTTTGGTATTAATGTTGTTTTAAAGTCGTTTTTGGAACACTGTGTTAGGGGAATTCGCTCACCGTTATCCCGTCATCGTGTAGTCAACATTGTTCCGACGTCATTTAATCAAAGTCAAACTAACTTTTAAAACAACCCACTACTAGCGTTGTCCCAACGTTAGTTACGTTGCCAAAGGAACATTACCACAATGTTTTG
Source organism: Dinotopterus cunningtoni (assembly GCA_028565755.1). NCBI lineage: Eukaryota > Metazoa > Chordata > Actinopteri > Siluriformes > Clariidae > Dinotopterus > Dinotopterus cunningtoni. The sequence continues at coordinate 12,766,106 of JAOTRS010000022.1, forward strand.
GCAGCCAGAAATTCCTGCTGGGATACTACCAAACTATTTATTTCGCTATTGCAACACATGCACATACAGCATTAATTTCTGTTACAATGAGCCATCTAATTCAGGCCTTAAGGCTGAGATGAAAAACAGCATGTTTAATCACATTCTAATTGACATGTAAAGTGTTAGATTTGGCACTTCAGCGCAGGCCTATTGAATAATTCCAGACCAAAAACAACATTTTCCTCTTTTGGCTAAAAACTGAAAGTGCTTCATTGGCTGAAAATCCTTGGTAGCATACCTAATAAATATAATAAACTGATGCTAACTAGATACTTGTCAACTGTTAGCCAAGTCAAACATGCTGGACATTGCCAGATTTTACTTCGAATTGATGAGCTCAAAATTCTCCATTTACCTTCGCAGAAAGTCCAGAGCATGTGAGATGAGGTCAGTGTCGGTTAATATAAGAATACTCCAGAATCAGTCATTTGTAAGAGTGCGCTCAAGTGAAAACTGTGGCTCCCCATTGCAAATTATGCCAAGGTTGGCAGGTCGGGTGATCTAACCTGATATAATCTTTAAACTTAGACAGTGATGTTTAACTTGTTAAACGTCACTAGGTATCACTAGAGCTTATGGCAGTGCATACTGAATAAAGATTAATTTTTTTTCTATTGGAAAGAACATTAGTGGACAATCCACCCCATCTAATTTTTACACTAATGAAAAGTAGCAACCTGAAAATATTGTAGAGTGACTATAAAATGTCTACATACGCCCAGATGTAAAACTGCGATACAGCAACCAATTAAATTGAAGCGAAAAAAATAAAAATTAGAAATGTTTTATGGAAAAAAAATAAAATAAAATAACAATGACCTGATTGAATAAGTGTGCACAACTCTAAAAATAACACTTTGAGAATGTGTCTTTTTCCTTGTAATACAGCTTTTAGTATTTTTGGGTACGAAGCACATCTTAATTTAGCAATTTTTCCACTCTTCCTTGCAGAAATTTTCCAGATCTGTTAAACTGTGCAGGTTCTACTTTTTCTGTGCACAATATACTTTAAGTCATACCACTGGTTTCCAATGGGAAAGGGATCGTTACCGTATGCAGGGAGTAGGCGGTATTTGCCAGATATTCCTGCAGCTCCTTGAATGTTGCTGTAGGTCTCTCGGCAGCATCTCTGATAAGAGTTCCTCTTGTTTTTGTCTGTCGCTTTTGGAGAGACGTCCTGTTCTTAGTAATGTTACTATGTTGTTCCAATATCGGTCTTTTGTAAATGAAGGCCTTCACACTGTTCCATGATACAGACGTTTTTGGAAACTGTTTTGTACTCCCCCGATCAATGCTTTTTAATACTGAGATCCTCTACATGCGTTTCAGCTGTTTGCAGAGCACAGCTTCGGGAATGTGATGAAATTAAAAAGGGAAAAACATCAATTCTACAGAAATGCTTGATTTTTTTAGAAGCAATCAGATGACATTATGGCATTAGTGAGAAGTGTATAATAAATATTTTTGAATGCGATTGATTATTTCTGAGCACGCTGACATCCCACAGCTGCATAGTTTTGCAACTAGATTATTGAAAGTTTTTTTTTTCCCCAAAAACATTTGTACTTGATTTCCCAATTAAACTTTGTTGGATGCTAAATCACAGTTACTGTAAATCTTTCAAATAATGAAATTGTATTTAAAAAAATGTTATAAATAAATGAAGAAAAAAATTACAGGAGTGTTTGTTTGTTTGTTCATTTATTTATACATCCACCATGATCAATGTTATAGTAGCCAATGATCACAATTTATTTATCCATATTTGTCACCAATTGTCTTTTATTATTATTATCATCATTATTATTTATTTATTTTTGTCAAAACTGTAACATCCATGTCAAATCCCTAATTTAAGTGAAGCCTGGTGATTAATGCGAAGATGGCCACCAAACGAGCAGGTGTGAAACAATAAGGCTACGTTTCATTCCACTTTAGAGTGTGCTCCCTACTCCCTAACCCTAAGCCTTCAACAAAATTCCACCATTCAAAAAACCCTGCAACATCAACACATAACTCGTAAATAAATTATTTGATTAATTTACAAGATGTACAGAGAAATTATTCGTGTGCAGGTTTCTTAACAGATTTTATTATATAGAAAGGATTTATTGATTAAATAGATTTTTAAATTAAATTTAACTATTACATTAACTACAATTTTTTATTGCATCATATTAATATTACGTTGTCCTCAATAATAATAACAATGATAAATATAAATCCCTCTTTCAAGCTCCATTTTATTTCCTGGGTCCTGTAAGGCCCAATGGCTGATGGGTATTTTTTCAAGTCCACTTCCAGCAAAGTGAAGAACCATTGTTTTTCACTACACCGTTCCGTTTTAACAGAGCAGTCACAAACCTTTTACTTCATGGGGAACTCCTTGCCGATTGGAACGCAGCTTAATATCGCAATTTCCCCCCCCCCATGTATAAGAATGCTAAAGCACAGAAACAAACCCAAAATGTTTAATGTCTGGTAAAAATACCTTCAGCTTCAATTAACTTAGCAAAGGCAACACAACGTAGAACTAAATTGTACAACAGCTGAACTTAAGCAATTTAAGAGGGGTTTTTTTTTTTTCACCTCTGAACTTGCAACCTAATTGATTGGGAGAAAAACGATCCTCGACACCATTTGCCAATTTTCTAAAAAGCTTACATTTATCTACTTTGAGATCTTTAACTTCTTTCGGGGGAAAAAAAATAAAAA
>JAOTRS010000022.1:12835031-12845867 GCA_028565755.1 Dinotopterus cunningtoni
AACCAATTTATTTCATTATAATTTCTAAAATATTCCTAATTATATCATTCTGGTAATAGTGATATAATTATACTGTATATTATCCCAGATCACTAACTTACATTCTTTACTTTCATATCTATGTAACTATTTTATCATTCATTATAATCACTTAATAATGCTCCTTAACATAAATTAATATTAAGATTCGATTTTAATGTGTTACAGTAATTGACCTTGAATCTGTTACTCCATTACACAGGGCGTGGCTTCTCATAAATTTTCTCTCTCTATTATGTGCCATTATAAAACAAAGCATTTTGGAAAAGAAATATAATAAAATAATGACATAACGGGTTGATACGAGGTTACTTCAATTTTGATGTGATTGTAATAAACAGTTCTTGCTCCAAAAATAGTTTTGAAATGGTTTCCCATTTTCATCCTTACATTATATCAATATGAGGCAACAATATATTCAAATCGATTGATATACGTACTTACTGTATAATTCTGAATATATTATCAGTTCATATGAATCGTGGTTCACTGGCCAGCTACTTTGGCGCCACGCTTTTTAAACTTCACCACCATGACCGTGATGTTGTCTGGGCAGCCGCGGTAAAACGCCTGCAGCACGATGCTCTTGGCGCCGAAATGTGGCTCGTCGAGGCGCTCGCGGATGAAACGCACGGCCTCTTCGTTGCTGAAGGCGTCCCACAGGCCATCCGACGCCAGGATCATGAACTCGGGTTGCAGTTTGTCCAGGTCAAAGGTCACCATGTCAGGCTCGGGGATGACCACGTTTAGCTTCTTAAGGGGGTAGTCGCCCAGGGATCGAGACATGGCCAGGATTCCCTGCACGCGCCACGAACCGTTGAAGCTAATGAAGCCACCTGATAGAAGAGAATAAAATATTTAAGTCACTGAACGTAACACTGGAATAACACCGGCGTAAAGGAAAACTCCACAGTGAACCATGTTACATCTTTGCAGGGTGCTGTATCTACACTATTCTTGGAGAAGGTAGAAGCTGATCTGGACGACATCGCTATGACATCTACTAAGAGGAAAATCAATCTCAAACATAACAAATAGCAGTCAGAACTTGCTGATATCCTGAAAAGCAAAAAGCTTCTTTTCTCACACTGATAGGTGGAAATCAATAACGCAGACGATGGTGAAGTAAAATCGCCTGAAAAGAAGGTTTAAAAGTAGAATAAAAAGATTATAATCAAATGCACGCCCTTTAATAAAGTATGTACAGTATGATGTATGTCTATGTGCCGCCTGGCACATCGCGGGACAAATATGTAGCCGTCGTTTCTATGGCAGTTATTTAAAGGGGCTGGGTTGCCAGCTCGATTGTATCTGAGCACTTGGGGTGAAGGAATTTGCTCAAAGGTCCAACAGTGGCAACCCAGCTGCATCGGGGTTCGAGCCGGGGACCTCCTGGTCAGCAGGCTAACACCTTAACCACTGAGTGGATACACTAATTCACCAATTCCTGATAACAGCTTAGTGTATCAGCACAGTCATCTTATCCGCTGCTTTAAAAAAAACAAACAAAAAAAACAACAACACCAGGACAAAATGTTAAGCATCTTCCCTATCCTCATGTGCATCCATGTAAAAAAACCACATGACGAATCTCAACCTCGAGTAATTCAAGACTAGTAAGACGGCAAAGCATTAATAAGCACTCAAGCTGTTCTCAATGGTGACTCCAGTTTGTTATTAATAGTATTACGTGTTTCGGCTATTTTGGTCGACTCCCTTGAAGGGTTATGTGAGGACTAACAAACAACGGGGAGCGCTGTTACAGGAAGAGTCGACGCAGTTAAGATCATTTTTCAATAATAGGACGAGCGAAGAATTTTATTCCTTTTCCACCTTGCAATTTGATTTCATTTATAAAAAAAATGACATATCAAATTATGTTAAGTGTTATGGAGGAGCCAGGACTATTGGTGGGGCTGCGGGCATGAAAGATCATTCAACAATCAGATTTTAGAATTCAACACCATTCTGCTCAATAGGTCTTATTGTCTATACTGCTTTATACTGTATACAGGGTCACGGAGCCTATCCCAGGAGACGAGAAAGGGTGCCGATCCATCCCTGGAAAGGGTGCCACACTCACATGCATGTACTGGAGTACATGAAGGAAACCCACCCAGCTCCATGCACACAGACCCGATGTGGGAATCAAACTCAGACACTGAAGGTGCAAGGTGGCAGTGCTGACTACTTTAAACTTTACAGCAGTTTAAACTCAAAGAAGCCAAATTCTTCACCCATTAAACCAGGTGAAACCCGACCTGTGCAACAACCTTTATCTGCATTTATTATACACATGCAATGCAAGCTGTAACCATTAGGGGGCAACAAAGCATCATTTCACAGACATTACACACTTCATCCTTGGATTTTGAAAAGCTTTTTTATTTTATTTTTCCATTTCTGTGTCTCCCACCTGCTTTCTTGATCCTCTTTCGCTCTTTGAGTTGGTAGGGTTTGTGGTCGTATGACAGGGGGATGGCATTACCGTCTTTATCACACAAAACTCCTCTGGAATCACCGACGTTCCCTACCGTCAGCTCCTTTTCAGACAACATCGCCACCAGGCATGTTGTTCCTAAAGGAAAAAAAAAAAGGGAGGAATGGTTAGAGCTGTTAGAATGAACACGACCACAAAGAAAGTGAATCCACAAAACCAGCAGTGTTTCACCGTCCGACCTTTCTTTATGAAATACCTTCTTTCTTTCAGACCCAAAACACAGTATACACTTGCTCCTGGGAATCAGCCAATCTAAACACCTGCTAACTTCAAACAAAGCTCGGCCTCTCCGAAGCAGCGACTTCAACTCTGCTTTTTGTCCCCCTCTGCTTTTCCTTTCTGAATCCTTTCTTTTCGCTCTCTTTTCCATTCTTTGTTTAATTTTCCCAGGCCCAGGATTTGCTCACCGAGATCCCATCGGCACCGAGCAAACCGCCTGTCGAACCATCTGTTCCCCCCTCAGAGCTTTTAGCGTCTCTTTTAAAGACTAAACAAAGCATATCGATCAGAAAAAAATAACTCAACTCTACCTGATTCGTGGGGATTACAACATTTTTTTACATTACAACAGATTTTTATGCATGCATAGAGGTTTTTTTTTATTAGCGTGCAGATGATTGAGTGATTATTTTTTTTTCGTTTCATGACACTGCTTTAGAAAGCGATGGTAATAAAGAAAGGAGAAGGGTGCATACCAGGACAAACTGAATCACTTGCTACAAAGAAGGTACGCAACACTGTATTCCCAATAGCACGAAAACGATCCAGGACTCTGGGAAAGTCTGGTGATTTTCATGCTCAACATCACCTGATTCACGTTACCATTTATAGGTTGCTGTAGATCATTTAGGCAAGATCATATCCAGAAGATGTCTCGCTCTGTGTAATGACGGCATTTTTTCAATTTGATTTAAATCATCCCCGTTACTTTTTACACGGATGCTGATATGATAACATGTGCTTTAACATTCACAAAGCATTTAACCATTCCAAATATACCTTTTTTTGAACAGAGACAAGAGGTTCTGGCGGCACGCAGACTTAGTGCTTAGCACTGTGACCTTGTACCACCAAGATCCAGGTTCGATTCCCGCCTCGGGTCTCTGTGTTGATGGAGTTTGCATGTTCTCCCCGTGCTTGGTGGGTTTCCTCCGGGTAATCCGGTTTCCTCCCACAGTCCAAAGACATGCAGGTTCGGCTTAATGGCGTTCCCAAATTGCCCGTAGCATGTGAGTGTGTGTAGGTGTGTGTGCCCGCCGATGGATTGGCACACTGTCCAGGGTCATGACCTAAGTCTCCTGGTTCTGCCCGCTGCGAAGCATTTAATTTGCCAGAAAATGAGGCAGATTACATGAGGTTTAGGTTTGGCTTCTCTTCTTTTCCAATAAAACCCACCTTCTGCGTTATGATTGGTTACAACAATTCAGTCTCACCTATGATTGGTTAGATGCTTTACCAAATGGCGAGCCGATAATGCTATACCAGGGAACACCCTGGACGAGATGCCACAGGGCACACACATACCCACTGATTCACACCCTGCAGGCAATTTGGGAACACCTATTACCCTAATCTGCATGTCTTTGGACTGTGGGAGGAAACCCACCAAGCACGGAGAGAACATGCAAACTCCAGGCACACAGACCCGAGGCAGGAAACCGAACCCTTCGAACCGGAAGGTGCAAGGCGACACTGCGCCACCGTGCTGTCTGAACCCCGGATAATCTACTCTAAAATATTTGTTAACAGTAGATAATCTGACACAGATGCAAATATCTTTGGTTTTTACTAAAATTCTGTACCAGAATTTACCCGTTCCATTCACTGCGGTGTTGATTTCAGTAAGATACCCTATAGTGCATTACCCTATAGACAGCTTTGTTTCATTACGCTCACTAAGAGTGTGGAAGATTTCAAAGCTTTTAATTAATTATAAAATTATACAACAGATCACAAGCCCAATGAGGCTAAATAAAACACAGAACAGGAGACGTAACCAAAAGAACAAAGATGTAAAATGCGAGAGACGAAGAGTGGATATTTATAGAAAGGAAGAGGAGAGAAGTAAAGACACAAGAGATGAGTAGAGAAAATGAGGGAATCTCCCTAGTGTGCCCCCTCACACTCATATAATCTTTCTCTCGTACATTTTCTCATTCCCTTCCAAGCTTTTAATGTCAAACAGGGTGTAGGAGTAACCTCAAAACCATGGATTCGTGACATATCCAGCTGGAATTGTTCCTATAGTCTTTTGAACGTGTTCATTCAAATCTATTTAAAATTCCTTTTGTATATTGCGATATCCTGTCCAAGCCTTACTGCTAGGCCTTCCTATTTTGTTTTTAATTACCTTGACTAAGCGTTGCAATTATTAGCAGCTAATATTATTTTTGTACATAAATGTGAAAAGGGTCAAAAACATTCTTTGCTGTTAATTAGCAGAGATGGAAGCGGCACACAAGTAAAAGTACTGCTATAAGTAAAAGTAAAAATCGATAAATCAGATACATCAACCAAGGATTCAATAGGTCATCTGGTGAAAAACTTGCGCTCTCTCACTCTTCGTGTATACCGCATCATCCTGCATACAAGGCCGCTGGGGGGTCTGGAGACCATTCACAGGAAACTGGGACTGATTGGCGTGCCAATCAATCGCAGGCCATACACTCATTCATACATTCTGGGCAATTTGGGAACGCCAATTATCCTACCCTTAATGTACAAGTTTTTTTGTATATATATAAAAAAAAAAAAAAATTAATACAAGTCCGACCCTTCAGAAGCAAAATGTGAAGAAATTAGGGCGGGGGGGCAAAACTTTTTCACAGTCCTATACTTCATCATTGTGCACCCCAGTTAAACAGCTTAATCTTACAATGAAAATTAAATAAAAAAGGAATTACATAAACATTTATCTTTTAAACAATTGTTGGTACCCTTGCTGTGCATTGTGTCTCACTTTGCCAACACCTAGAGTTTAAGTGGTGTTCTATAATGCTTGAAGAATCTGAGAGCAGTGTCCTTACTTGTGATCCGTCCTCTTCCATTTCACCATATCCAAAATGGCTTACAGTTTTATCTTATTAGACATCTGAGCAGTTGCCTTGCTGGTGGTGGTAGAGTCTGAACCTGGGTCCTTCTGGACCATAGCCCAATACCTTAACCACCGAGCTACCCCTGCCTCTTCAGCTCATGCTACAGGCTCGATTCTGTGAATGCAACCCAGTTGCATGCAGAAATTTACATTCAAACTCTCCTGTTCTTCAGGAAGTGCATGATGACAAGTATCCCCAAGAGCTCCCAAGTCCCATGGGAGGAAAAACGGTCTACATCATCCAGAGATCTCCATCAAGCATTACAAATCCTTCACCATACCATCAATCTTTTTACACCAAACCAACACTTTTGGTAACTCTGTGCTGCCAAAAACGGTTATTTTCGTCCCATCTAACCAAAGAGCTCGGTTCAAGTCAAGATTCCAGTGGAGTAGTATACTCCAGATGCTTATTTTTGTGGTCAAGTGGCTTGCTTTCCAAATAGTTTGTTGGCATGAAGATGGTGTTTAATTATAGACTTGGAGACATGGTTGCACTAAAATGCTATCTCTAAAAATGATCTTCCACCATGGGAGGAAAATACATTTTCAGCCTTCCTTAACAACTACAACTACACAATATATGAGGGTTTTAAATTTTCATGTTAAATGTTACAAATGTGGTGGCACAGTGGCTTAGTGGTTAGCACTGTTGCCTTGTACCTCAAGGGTCCAGGTTCAATTCCCACCTAGGGTCTGTGTGCATGGAGTTTGCATGTTCTCCACATGCTTGGTGGGTTTCCTCCATGTGCTCTGGTTTTCTCCCACACTCCAAAAACATGCAGATTAGGCTAAATGGTGTTCCCAAATTGGGAAAGGCTCCAGACCCCCCACGACCCTATATACAGGATAAAGCGGTACAGATGATGAGTGAGTGAGTGTTACAAATGTTAAAGTACGCTAATTAATCAGACATTCTTTTTCCCTCTTACACATCTTTACTAATGTTACTAATAATTCGTAATGGCTGTACATTTACATGTAAATTGTCAGTACGTACCAAAAAAAAAGAAGCAAATACACAAGCAAATTACACTCACGCGCACACACACACACACACACACACACACACATTTATTCTCCACTGTTATTATTAATAATCTGTGATTACATCCTTCAGCAGGAGATCATCTCCACATTTCCTTCTGAGCTTGTTCTTCTCCAAACATGCAATAACAGTGAGAATAAAAGTGTATAAAAGAAGATGAAAGGAAGACAAATGGGAAGGTGTATAGAGGGATAAAGGAGAGGGCAAATGAAAAAAAAAGTGCTGCTATAAGACAGAGAAGAAAAGATGGGAAGAAAATACAGTGTGAGAGAAATAATGACGCAGAGAAGGTTGAAAGCGGCGAGAAAATGTTTAAAGAAGGCAAAAAAAAAATTTCCTGAGGTAAAAAATATCCAATTTTAGCAGTGAAATGAATGAAATAAAAGAGAACGCAGATTTAAAAATATTTTATTAAATAAACTGACTTTACTGTAATAGGGGAATTTTGTAGTTGGGTTATAAAGCATGTAAAGATTAGAATAATCAATAATGTGAGGAGAGATCTATGTAGTGGTGTATGCAGTGTCATGCCATTTATTATTCAAAAGCATTTTCCAACCGAGTAATCTGATTGGCTGAGAGGATTTCTACAAGCTATGATAATAGAGCATAACAGCACTGGGACGTTTAACTATATACAGTGAAACCTCGGATTGCAAGTAACGCGGTTTGCAAGTGTTCCGCAAGATGAGCAAAGATTTTTAATAAATTTTGACTTGAAAAACGAACATGTCTTGGATTACGAGTACCGAGTATCATATATCACGCATGCGCTTCTTGTTTTGACACAGAGCGTCACGTGATCACAACTGAGCCAACGGTTTTTCTCTCTCTTGTGGGTAATTGTCTCCCCTGCTGGGTCTTAGTGTGCGTCTCTTACTGGTATAATCAACATCCGTGCACGCTTGTACTGTTTACTATAACACTGTGACCATGTGTGTGTGTGTGTAAAACATTTTTTTTTTTTACTTTTTTTTAAAGGTAAAGTGCAGGTTAATTTGTTTTACTTAATATTTTGTGTTAATTATTTTTATGTATTTATTTTTTTGGGCTGTGAAATGAAAATTAAATTTGGTTTACGAGTGTTTTGGAATACGAGCCCGCTTCCGGAACGAATTATGCTCGTAATCCAAGGTTCCACTGTATATCCATCACTCCGCATCACAGGTGTTTTAACAGTCATAACTGTCAGTCGAAATCATGTGTAAAAGTAGGTCTGTATGGAAAGCAGTCCTGTAAGGAGGAGAGAGCAGCTGCCTGCCAAAACCCACATTTAAAAGCAGTCACGGAAACACGTCTAATAACGTTATGTCATCTTAAACAACAATTCGCCTCCTTAGTAACTGTTTCTAAATCATTCCAAATTGCCTCTGAACCATCTGTGTTGTTCTGTTCAAAGCTAACGCGAGCTACAAAGCTAACTAGCTTCTAACACAAGGCTAAACCCCAAATCCCTGACTAAGCCCAAGGGATTGTACACCCTACATAGCGCACTAGCTTTCCATTTAACGCTATTTGAGATTCAATCCCAGAACCCGAAAGTTAGCTGATATTCTAAACCGGAATAAGTAAAAATATAAAGTAAATGTCGTACGCTTCTCATGACTTTCCATCACCTCCATGGTTTATTCTTCTCACCTTTGAATACAGAGTACAAGGAGGAATTTAAAACTAATTTCACCCCTGTTAATTACATTAAATGTTGGTAGCTAACTGTCAGTCGCGTGCTGGAGAAGCAAAATACCCAGTTAAAAACCCCAATAAATCATAATCTGTTGATAATAAATGGTGTTTGTGAAGCCATTGTATAAAAGCAATAATACACTCGAGGTCGTAATGTGATCAGTACTCGGGCTGTGCCCTTGTTCCTACGTCCGCATCACAGCTGTGCTGATATTCAGCACAACAGCACTCCCAATATTTCATTTGATATTACTTAATTTGGCATTTATTTTATTTAAATTACATGGCTATTAGGTGGTTTTTCATTGCATGTATGAATTGTCAGCCATTTTAAATTTCTCCCAGCCTTTGTGTTGGTGTCAGTTGACTTGAATGAAGGTCAAGGAAAGGGCACAGGCAGTGGGGTGAAGGGAATTTGATTGCTTGTTGTCAATAGTGCTGCTTTTTGACCACTCTCCACTCTTGCGCTCTTAGAACTGTTGAAAAAGTGGGGTCAGGGCCACGCAGCTGATGACTTGTCCATTACACCAGCATCATTTGATGGAGCAGGACAGCGGGCACACAGACACAGCATGCTATTTCAGGAGCAACGCTTCTGGCAACTGACAAATGCTTGTGCCAAGGAGTGCTCATAGATGCGCTGTTTAGTTTGTGAACGTAGTTAACAGGATCAACTAACAGTAGATCGTAAATATTCAGGGAAAATTTTTATTTAAAAAATATAGCATTTGAATTTGCGTCACCCTAAGCCCTACGCTGAATCCATGTGAAAGAAGTGACATATACGCATAATCTGCTGAACCATTTCACTGACCCTCGGACTCTCTCGAGCACTCTGTTTGAGCAGGGATCACATTGTGAGACAGAGAGAGAGAAAGAGAGTGTGTGGGTGTGTGCGAGAACATCAGCAAGGGAGAACGGGAGAGAACGAGAGACATCGTTTTAGGAAGGGGACACACTGTATTCATGGCTGCTCAATCCGCTGCATTGCCTGAGGACAACAAGGAACCACACAGAGCTGACTACAATAGTTATAGAGTATACCATTAGATCTTACAGATTATATCATATATGTCATGTAAGGAATAAAACACGTGTCCATCTGGGGAAACCGAGCAACGAAAAGACATCAAGTGACTGACGAAATCAGTATTAAAAATGACTGCCTATTAATTTTATTATCGATTATATGGCCTGTATAATGAAGCATGCTCTGGTGCCGTAGGTAGTGAAGCGGTTTTGAATCAATTATTAGTCCTAGATGTAAAAATGTCGAGTAACACTCTCGTTTGTCTCCTTAATTTATCAGCTATGGCTGTGTAGGTCAGAGGATTAGATTGGCACGTGCTAATCCCTTACCGAAATTTCCGAGGAGACTGACAGCACTGATTACGTCAAACGGTAAACTGTTTCTGTTGTCAGGTTCAATTAGCTTAAATATCTAATGTGAAACTGCTCTAAGAGTCAACCCAAAATCTTTGAATTTGAAGGCAAGTCCACACACTGAACAGGATTTACGCTAGACAAACACAGCTAGCAAAGAGAATGCTAGAATCTGAATAGTTCAGTTAGCGAGATACTGGCCATTAAAACATCTGGCAGTGATTGAGACCTTTGGACAGATTGATATACAGTACATTGTTAAGAAAATGTAAAAAGATAACAAAAATAAATAGTTTATAGAAAACTTTGACATTATGTTTTATGCAGTAAAACATAATGTCACGGTACTCTATGTATATACAAATTGGCAATAACATTATATTAGACTTATATTGCCTGTTATTTAAATAAACTGATTTAAAACAAATTTTTGTAGTAGTATTAGTTGATTAAATTCTGTAAAGAATTTTTTTAATGACTTTGATTATATTCATATTTGTTCATATTTTAAATCTTACTCTGTGTCACTCTATCTTTAATCCATCTTTGTAATCTTCCCCTGTGTTCCTAATTATTTTTTATCTCCTCCCAGTGTTGAAGAAGATAATGAGTTGTATTGGTCTGCTCATCTCCCTCTCCAATTAGATACGCCACCATTCCATAGAGGCCAAAGCGAGAGGAATAGATGTAAAAAAAAAAAAAAAAAAAGGGATTATATATATTATATACAGTACTGTGCAAAGGTCTTAGGCACCATATTATTTGCAGTACCATTTTTCTTATATATGTTTATCATGTCTGCATAATGATGTACGAAATCATTCAGTATTTCCATATATAACTTAAAAATTAATAAATAAATAACATTACATTAGAATATGTGCATGGCTGTGAAGAAAGAAATATAGGACAAGACAGACCAGTTTTCAGATGAAAACAAAAAACCTAATGTACGCTCCTGGGATTTGCATAAAAATAAGCGAGTGTGACAAAGTTACCAGCAGAACTCATATTCTCCAGCAAGCTCAGTAAAACCTAACAACTGTTTTCTTATAAAGCTGCACAAATCTGAGTCTAAAACTCCTGATT
>JAOTRS010000022.1:12898007-12913965 GCA_028565755.1 Dinotopterus cunningtoni
TTGTGTAAAGCTGCTTTGCGATAATGACAATTGTTAAAAGCGCTATACAAATAAAATTGAATTGAATTGAATTGAATTAATAGTAACCAAATACTATGCAAGTATGCGACTCTGTGAGACGGTCCAAATATAACACAAAGCAAAGGGACACGGCAGTTTGTGCTTCTAAATTCCATGTTGTAATTTAGAGACGCTCTACTGACAGGCAAATAAAAGTAAAACCAGATGAAAAAATATCAGAAAAGGTCAAAAACCTCGAGGAAAAGAGAAAACTTACCTCGTAGCCACTGGAGGTTTTTTAACCAAAGAGAGAATCAATGATTTCTGCACAGCATCCTATTCCGGGAGGGAAAATGTCAAAAATTTGCATTTGCCATATAAAAATGGGGGGAGAAAAAAACACTTAATGTGTTTTTGATGAATAGAAAACATTAAGTCATGAAACCAGGCTAATCCTCAAGAGAAATACAGACGTTAAATGAACGCTGAATGGCAAATTGTTTTGAAATGCATGTCATGTAACGAGACGTCTTCTTGTAGAAAAAAAACAACAATCTTCAACAGGGTTCTGTGGTGCGGCCTGAAACTGAGTGCTATTTTACTGTAACGTTACATCCTAAAGCGTTTTATTCTTGTTATACCGCTGAAACTGTCCAGCGCCAACAATTGATTTATTCCGTAAAGGAAAACACCACGTAGTATGTTCTATTCATGTGTTTAATGTTGCAGAACGCAATCCCTTCCTCATAAGCATATCTTTTTTTCTTGCTGGTAAGTTTATTAACGCAAAAAAAGAAAAAAAAGCAGCTTGTTATGTTACCGAGGAAGTTCTCTGAGTTAAAGATTTGTCCGTGATAGAAGCATACTTAATATTACAAAATGCTAAAAAATTCTCCTCACAGAAAACTTTAACACATGCAGGCTAAAATGTGTAATTTAATCAATTCAATTCAATTAACTTAATTGGTAATTATACAATATAAGCTAATTACATCTTCTGCAAATACTCGCAATTTGTGAGAGTATCGCTTCTTCTTCTTTTGAGTTTGGGGGGGGGGTCGTTGCAATACCGCCACCTACTGGACTGGAGTGTGGTGCAGAAGATTAGTAGAAAAGCCAGCTTATTGATTTATGTGGGTCATGACATTTAGACAAGCAAGTTCTATAGCATTTCAAGGACCTTTATAAACTTTCAGTAGATTTAATACTTTAAAAACCTGTAAGAAATAAGAAATCTGCTTGAGACAAATTAGACAATAAACATTAGCGCTACTGAATCGAATCAAACATCGCAATGCACAAAAATCTAACCGAATCCACAGTCTATCCACGATTTATTGATCTTCTATATCGATAATCTTGTACAGGGTCAAAGAGGGCCTGGAGACTATTACAGGAACTCCATCATAGGGTGCGCGCACACACACAGCGGGCAATTTGGAAACACCAATCCGCCTAATCTTTATGTTTTTGGACTGTGGGAGGAAACCCGGAGAAAACCCACCAAGTACAGGGAGAACATCCAAGTCCATGCACAAAGAGTCAAGGTGGGAACCCAACCCGAACCCTGGAGGTGCAAGATGACAGTGCTAGCCACTAAGCCACTGTGCCGCCTACCTACCATCCACAGCTCTAATAATCACAGCTTTATCTTTTAAAATAGGTAAAAAGCCATTTTCTTCTAACTGTGCAACCTGTCAAGTCACACGTTTGCAAACTGAGTTAAACAGTATTTTAGTTTGCTTCCTGCAGTCATGGAGTGAGAACAGTCATCTGGAACAGCTGAACCGGTGGGGTTCCGCCATATCAATACAGACGACATCATCTCAAGAAGTTAACCGGGCATGAAGTGCCAAAAAAAAGTTCACAGAAATAAAAATAAACTTCTGCCCAAGCAGTGATTAATAACAGCACGATCCTTTTATCTGCTGCGCGAATGGCGTCTTAATAAAGCACATGTGTTGAATATTTAAACTGGCGCTCTGCGTGATCTGTGCCAACTGGCAGTTACATCTGAAGGCACACAAACAAATACACACGCACATGCACAGAAGTCAGGGAGAGCAGCCAAGTAATCCATCAGGTCCCAAAAACAGGTGAAAGGGATTTGGTCTCCATAAGCACGCGCTCACACACACACACACACACATACACGCTACCATATATTAAGCCTGGTGCATCTATAAACTAGTGTAACTCTGTATAAACATATAGGGCATGAAGGATAAGGTTATAAAAAGCCTGAAGGTGAGAAACACTGCCATGTTTTGTTGTGCTTTTTTTTTTCCTGAAGAAAACAGCAATTTCACGCTGTCTGGATAAACTAAAGAAGTGGGACAAGCAGGAAAGTCCACCCTTACTGGATTGGGAAATGTGCACTGGAACCTTGTAACATCCAGACAGTTGCATTGTTAGTAGTTAACATGTCTTATGACAGTTTTAATAATAGATATCTGAATGCACTATTTTATGACACTAAAAAATATGTTGTGGTTCAGGAAAACAACTTTTTTTTCAGGAAAAAAACACAGATTATTACAATGATTTTAATGCTTTAAGCTCACAGCAAAAAAAGTTCTTATAAATATCCATGTTTGATTTACTAGACTAAATGTACCATTAGTTTGCCGGAGGATTTGGTGGTGTGGTTTTAGTACTCAATTCTCATGTGAATATGAATCAGTAAGCCTTGGATGCCCATGACCCTGTCGCAAAACCACCGTAGGTTATGTACAGGAAACAGAATTGAGCGATTCGTTTTCAGTGACTCTTCTATTCCGAGTCGTTCGTTCCTTTGTCACGTGACTCCCATAGACGCTATGCGGTGCAATAGATTCAAAAGAACGAACGACTCAGACTTGTAATATTTTCATTACTGGAACTATAGCCAAAATTTGTGTATGTATTTTATGTGTATGTATACATTTTATTTTATTTCTTATCAAAAGAACGAAATAAACCAAATGACTCAAAAAAAGATTCGTTCATTTTGATAAACGAGATTCAAAGAACCGAGTCACTAAAATTATTCAAACTTCCTATCACTAGTTCAGGCCCAATTGTCGAGCCATTGTCGCAGCTACATTTACAATGGTGGGTAAAAGTGGATGGGATATATTAGGCAGCAGGTGAACCTTTTTTCCTGAAGTTAATGTGTTGGATGCAGAAAAAATGGGCAAGCGTAAGGATTTGAGTGACTTTGACAAGGGCCAGATTTTGATGGCTAGAGGACTGGGTCAGAGCAACTGCAAAACTGCAGCTCTTGTGGGGTGTTCCTGGTCTATAGTAACCAGGACATCACTAAAAGTGATCCAAGGAAGGAAAACTGGTGAACTGGCGACAGGGTCATGGGCATCCAAGGTTTACTGATTCATATGGGGAGTCAAGGCTGGCCTGTGTAGTCCGATCCAATAGAAGCGCTACTTCTGGTTCCAATAGAAAGGTGTCAGAAGGGTGGTCATAAGGCCATAAATTTATTAATATTTGCACTGATTTATTATTTTTTTAATAAGATTTTACAGGGTTGTAGTGGAGGCTACACGCATGTACAGTAAACGGCATTTACGCACCTCTTAAACTCCTTACATATCATTCACCCACCTCTGACTAGTCTTAATGCAGCTTTACAATTTGCATAAGTTATTCCTAGAACAGCATCTCAACACCTCCAGTTATTCATATCGTCTTGCCGGACGAAATCGTAGTGTGTACTAGACTGCGCTGATTATTCAGCACTCACGATACCGCAACTGTCTACTGTGACTAAACACATCGTCTACTAGTGCCAGACAGGTAGAGTATGACAACATGTGTATAAAAGGTGTGGAATAAAAAGTGTGGAAATGACAAGCCTCCTCATGCCGATGCCGGCAAAAGACCTCGAGCACAAGGTGGAAAATAAAGCAGCAAAATAAACCTGTATTGTTAATATTATTTAATATTATTATTATAGGGATAAAAAGATAGTATAATTAATAATATTCTTATAACTTTTTTTTCAGTGAAAAGCATGATGAACTGAACCAGACTGTCATGGTCAGCCTACGTTGATCAAATAATTCATAATTTACCCACACCGTTTTTTTCCCCACTACAGGCCTGTTGTAACGTGTAGATTTCACTGTACCTTGTTTTGCAGTGTACTGTACATGCAAAAACCTGTTATAATGGCAGTTCCAGGTGCTGTGCATCCAATCAACATAATTACCATAGCTGAGTGTTTGCTTAATTACACACAGTATACCGGTTGAACAAGTTGCTCAGGTTGTCTGTATATAAGTCAAATCCTAAGTCAACAGAACATACTTGAAGAGTAAATAGGAATTTCAAAAGTATTAGCAATCATAATAATATTATAGTTCGCAATAAATTATAAGAAAAACACACAATTAGATCAACAGTTGCAACGATACTCTCTTGTTTTTTTTTTGTTTTTTAATAACGTAAAATCGGAAGACCAAATTCGGTTCCACTTCCGTTCCTCTTCTTTCAACAAAGGACAGACCAGGGGATTTCCTTCTAATCTTCAGCCAACCCATTTTAGTGGGTTTCTGCCTACTCTAGCCTCAGATTCCTGTTTTTGGCTAAAGTAAGAGGAACAAAAATGAAACCTGATGTGGTTATCTGCCGTTGTGGCCCATCCACCTCATGGTTTGACATTTTTTGTATTCCAAGTGATGCTTGACGCCGTGATGCTTCAAAGCCAGTAATTTATAGTTTACTGTAATATAGTTTACTATATTAAATTATAGATTATCAGCGCTCTTCCTCCAAAGCTACTGTCTCCCCAGTCAGGTGTGAACGTCTTACATCAGTTCATTTGGAACTGCGGTGTGAGCAAAAATGGACGGCCCACTTGTGATTTGTAAGAAAGAAAAGCAGCGTGCAGTGATTTGTTTTTCTGTGGTCTGAGTGTGTACCTGGTGCCGAAACAACTCACAGAGGAGCATAAACGAAAGCATTTGGATATCTGCAAACAAAATTTGGACCGATACTCTAAGGAAGGCGAAATTTTCTTGAGGAGAATCATTACTGGTGATGAAACATGGATTCGTCACTACGAGCCTGAGAGTAAGCGGCAGAGTATGGAACGGAAACATCCTCAATCAGAGACCGAGAAAAAGTTCAAAAGTCAACCATCAGCTGGAAGTTGCACCAATGCCTACAGTTTTCAGGGATTCTAAAGGGCCAGTATTGGAACATTATCAAGAAAAAGGATCAACAGTGCTCGTTACAGTGAGACGCTTATTGAAGAGCGGCAGACTAAACGTCGGCACACTTCTGCCCACCAGCTTTGTTTTGAAGTGTTAAAGCATCCTCCATATAGTCCTGATCTCGTTCCATCGGACTTTCACCTGTTTGGTCCCTTGAAAGCAGCCCTACGTGGACGAAGATTCATTTCTGATGAAGAAGTGAAGACAGCGGCGCATTCATGGCTCGCAGCTCAGCCTAAAACATTTGTTAATTAGGGATTACGAAAGCTTGTTAACAGATGGACAAAGTGTATCGAAAAGCAAGGAGATTATGTAGAAAAGTTATGCATTTGTCTTTTCTAAAAGTTAATAAAAAATAATTCTACAGCCAGAGGGATAAATAATATTTGCCTATTTACCCTTGTATATATAATTATTATTCAAACATAGACGTATAATTACAGTGTTAAAAAAATTAAATGAAGCACATACTGTAGGTCAACTATTATTACTATTAAAGCCATGAATATAGCATGTTGTGAAAAGAAAAAGGACATTTGTTGATGTCAACAGAGGCATATCTCGTTAACAATAAAACCATCTCTCAGGCGTTATTGTGAACTAATCAGACCTGTCTGGGTGTATTCTTGTCTTTGATGTAGTCAGTCCTGCCTAGCAAAATCCCCAGTGTTAAACTAAAACCCTACAGTGTTTATGAAGGTCCAGTTTGACTCATATGAACTCAGTGTGTAAACACTATGGGATTTACTCTGTGTGTCATTTTACTCCTAGATTCGTTACAGGATGCAATCCTTCAGTTACATTACTGTGCTCCTTCAGAAGCTATGAGTCTAGTGTTCTAAAGTAAGTAAATGATTTAAAGCAACTACACATGTCCAAAAAAAAAAAAAAACAATTCCTTTAAATTTTATACCCACCGTATACAGGTAACAAATTAATACTCACGAGTCCAAGTCAAGTCTGAAGTAGTTATGTGACTCAGACTCAAGTCATAAACTTGTACCCGTCTCTGGCTCACATACCATCTCTTGGAGGTATAGACACCAGAAGGCACGGTGGTTAAAAAGAAAAAAATTAAACAGCACCATAATGATAGAAGAACTTTGTTTTTTGGGGGGGGTGGGGGTTTGGGGTTTGAAATATTTATAATAATTCCTTCATCCGGTTAAGACAATATAGGACTGGGATACTGCAGGATGAAGGGAAAAAGAGAGGTTTTGCTTTCACGTGGGCTGATATATGAAGCTCTCTGGACAAAGAAAAGCGATGAACATGTGTGGGGGTTGTTTATATATGGGTGAGTCAAATGAAAAAAGGAATGCAACATGAAAAAACTTTTTTGTTTTCCTTATTAGAATGTAAATTATATAGAGAAAATATGTTTGTGACCTCTTAAAAAAACATAAGGTTTTTATTTTACATAAGAAAAATAAGAAAAGGATTATTCCTGAGAGAATTATGAATTTGAGTTATGCAGCCGAGGCTGAAGACGAGACAGAAATCAGAAATCGCACACCATGTTGACTTTTCCACCTTTGTTTAGTTGTATACCGTTGTTAGTCTGTGTTTAAGCCACACCCACTTTGGGCGTTAACTCTAAATACAGACTTGGCTCTTTAGAAGCGCTGAATAGATGTACTGTACAGTAGATACAGGCATTGTGCTACACCCTGTGCAAATTCATAAAACCTTTTTGGAAATAATATCTACGGAGAGTGTGATGTGGCTTTTTAACAACTGGTGTGAGATGCACTGAAGTACGAAGGGCGTTCAAGTCAAACCGGGACTTAGGATGAGATTTGTAGTAAATGAAGTCATAAAACTTGAAACACTGACATTTAAGATGTAACTAATCCAGCGCGAAAGTGGCTCGGAGCCCATTGTATAGTATGACCCCGAAAATCGACTGATAACTTCCTGCTTACTTGTTATGTGGGAATTTTACACAATCATTCACCAAAACAACTTCCACATTATAGGAACTTGACTGGGAGTTATTGCCACATCCGCTGTACATGACCTCGCTCCAAGCCATTAAAGGAGTTCCTGGGAGGCCAGCGTTTCATACGTGAAGCAGGCAGGCTGATCATGGCTCCGGGCTACTGAGAAATCTTTCTACCTTTTTGGTATCCAAGCACTAGTGAAACACTGGGATAAGTGCATTAGTGTAGCAGGGGATTATATAGAGAAATAAATAGAGTTTTTACTCTCATATGTGTGTTCTGTTATTCTGCACAATCAAAAGTCCTGGTTTGACTTGAACGCTCGTACTTGTCTTCTAAACACTGTCTGAATATGAATTTATGCATCATCTGTTTTTACATGCTTGTTTTTCCTTTACAGATTCGTACACTATTTCAAATATGTGCAATATCACAAGAGTTTTACTCTCACTTCCCCAAACACACACACACACACACACACACACACACACACACACACACACACACACATGCGCCCCCCCCCACACAAAAAAAAACACACTCCAAGACATCTACCCACCTTGTTTGAATGAACAATAATGCATTATTCATATGTGTTTGTATATTTACTTTTATGCTGTGAATGAGATGTTCAAACAATTCTGAAAGTGTCTGAGTTGGAGTAGGAGCCATGTGACAGCTCATTTAAAGGAAATTGGTAGCCTGAAAATGAAGCAAAAACATCATGGCCTTATACTGTAATTACTGCTTTAGAGCTTTGGGTACAGCGCACACACACACACACACACACACACACACACCCCTACCTACCTACATATCAAAGCCCTCTTTGTGTAGCCTAAGTAAAGGAAAAACCCAGGTAAAAAAAAAAAAAAAACACAAGCCTCCTAGAGAAAAAAGGAGGAAAGAAATCATGAAAGACAACCAAAAGCGGTGAAAAGCACATAAATGACGAAGCATTTGCTTCTGCATGCTGTAATTTTTCCCCCACTCGACAGATATGAGCTGATCTTTAACAACAACAACAAAACCCAAAGGAAAGAAAGTATAAAAATATTAGAAAATTTAAAACCGAGAGCATACAGTATTAGTGAAATAGAAAATATGACTGTTGATTCCTTTATGTGCCCAGTCCTACAAAAGAACAGAGCCTAATAGCCAGATTGGCACACTCCATTTTTATCCATGATACAGCAGGCATAATTACATGACATTATCCTTCATCTTTCTAACACTTTTCTCTTTGTGAACTGATATGCTTGAAAAGAACACATATTTCATTTTCCCCCATGGTAAGCCACAGAAAGATAGAGGGAAAAAAAATAATTAAAAAATTAAATATTTACAGCATACAGTGGTACCTCAGCGAGTTCTTAAGTTGAAAATCCATATTGTGGAACGCATTTTCCCATAGGAAATAATGTAAATGCAGATAATCCGTTCCAGCCACCCAAAAAATATTAACAATACTACCAATTTCCTACATTATAAATCTCAACAATCAAAACATTTCGAAAAATCATGCAAATGAAGTAAAATATGAAATAAATAGATGTTAAACCTCACGTAACCTTGATTTATCATTCCTCTTGGCACCAGCTGCCTTAAAAATTAAACTGAAAGAAAAAAAACACATCGAGTTTGGCTCGGTTTGTTCGCTCGCATGCCGAAAATACTTTGTATGCGAGACAAATTTCTTGAAAAATTTCAGTTCTTAAGGCGAAAAAATTCATGTTCTGATGCTGAGGTACAACTGTACTGCTTAGTCTGTGAATCATCTTTCATACATGGCTAAGAGCACCGTTAGCTAGCAACTTTACCTCAGTACACTTGTTTTTAATCTGTACTGTATATGTACAGTATACCACTTGACAAAGTCACCAAAAATTAAAAAAATCAACTTGACATTAATACATTTTCTGTATAGAATTATTTCCTTAGCATTGCTAGAGAGAGTCTCTTGTGTCAGAGCTCTCCCTAAGTGACATAGCATACAATTAATTCCTTTAATGGTTCCAATGTTACACGCCTAGTGGTTATAACAAGAGGAACCAGTCAAACATCACGAGGGTTGAGTTTGTGTTCAGTGAAGCAAAATGATCAGACACAAGGACACTTTACAAGACAGAAATCTTTGCTTCAGGTTAGCAAGATAGTTCGTGTGGGGGACAAAATGGTAGCTCACATGCTAGCTAGCTACCCAGCAAACATCAAAGAAAAAAATAATAAAAAATAAAAAAATAAAAAACGGCCCCAGGGCATCTCCTAAAAGTCCCACACATACGTCCAATAAAATTTACTGTGTAGGGCTCCCGTTACGTCCCCAGGTCCTTTTGAGGAGTAAATGCAGATGTTTGACAACATTTTATTTAGAATCGATATACAGTATAGAATAATAAAATAAAAATAATAATAATAATGTGAAAAAAGGAGCTCTCAGCACACACACACACACACACACACACACACACACACACACACATACAAAGATATGGAGAGAGAAACATTTTTTTTTATATAATTTATTATACATTTTTCCTATTTTTTATGCTTTTTATGTATAATGCAAGGCAGCAGTAACTAGGGGAATGTCCTGGAAACATGCTGTAAAAGCCTATACTGTAAAAGTTGGCAAGGGACATTCTCGGTATGTCCCGCCACTTTATAGAATTAACAGTGAAACATTTCTCTGGTACCACGAGGGAAAGTTCCCTGAAGGTTTAATTCATATTTGATTTGGAACATTGCAGTGGAACCGTACAAGGACCGTTAACGAAGTGCCTAATGACGCCGCACAGAAAACATTCACATGGGGATCAAGCGCAAATGTTTCATAAGTCCCCTGAATGTCCCCGTTTCTTGGGTAACTAGAGTTTTAAAAAAATGGTAGCTACCAAATGTTTAAGAAAGGGTAGCTCATTTGATATTATATATCATATACTTATATAATATACTTATTATTTGATATAATTTATCACAAGTTATTTTTCTGGTTACTAGTTAGTAAAAAATAGAATTGTCAAAATGATCTAGTGGAGCATTAGTTGATTTGAAGATTTTGATGGGAATGGTAGTCAAAACATCACACCAACAACTGACTGATAAAATAATAATAATAATAAAATAATAATACATTAACTAATTTACAAACACTCTGGCTGCTATAACATTAATACTGTATAATCTATTTGTCACAAGTTACCTGTCACTGACCACCACAATTCAACCAACAGAAAAAAAACAGGCAAATGATGGCAAGTCATGTCACAATCACAATTAAGGATGAATATAATTTCAAGCTGCTTTGTCCACATGATACAGAATTTAACATTTATTCCAAAGGAAGAAGTGGCTAAATGACAGAATGGAACGAAGGACAGCGCAGAGAGAAAAACATTACGAGAGGAATTTAGGAGGAGGACTGACAGTTCAGTGGCAGCGTAACGCTCCATTAGCCCGCAGGTCAGAGCAACCTTGTCCTCCCCATTCTGGAGCCAAGTTGGCGGAACTAATCAAATTGGTCATGATCTGTCACATTCATCATCCGCTCTGCGATATTACATGCATGACCTGTGCTTAATGTTTCTACATGGAATCATGCTAGCACAAGAAACAGACCCATGTAAAATATTATTCTTTTTTTTTAATTAGCTCAAAGGCACATTTCGGACAAGTTCCAACAAAAAAAAGGTGATCAGCGGGAGGTTCAGCGGGAGGTTGAAGTTCTAGATTGATTTATGACACAAGGTCTCAAAATGTTGAGCGAATGTGTGTGTGCCTGTATGTGTATGTGTGTGTGTGTGTGTGTGTGTGTGTGTGTGCATGTCCCAATTCAGGTGAATGGCAAGTCATTGTGACCCTTTTTGAAGTCTAGCTCCAGTAAAGCAGTCTGTACAAATAAACAGCTCAGAGGGGTTTTGTCTGTGCCAAACCATGTATATTCTGAAATCACATCACATTATATCATGCCTAAATAAATTGTAAAACTCTATGACTTCAATATTATTGCAGAAAAAAGTCGTAATTCTATGCAATTCTATTCTATTATTAAGCAATGAAGAGACAAATAGTAGGCCCAAAAAGTTCTTTCCTTGTCCGCTCACAACTTCAGTTCATACCTATAATTATTTCCTATTTATTGCTTGACATTCAAAATAAATAAATAAATAAAAATGTAGGAACATGGTATCATCAATTTCATATTAATATCATAAATTGTGTCACATTAGTTGACGCCTCAAGTAATCAGATTGAACGAGAGGTATTCCATGAATGCTGATATAGGGCGTAACAGCACTGGGACGTTTAAGTACTGTATTTGTATCACGCCGCACCACAGGTGTTCTTACAATCATTAAATATACCAACTGTCGGTCATCCGCATTGGAGAAAGTAGGTCTGGGCGGTCCGCGGTACTGGAAAGAGGAGAGAGCAGCTGCCTGCCAAAACCCACATTCAAAACCAGTCACTGAAGCACTTTCAGCAAAAATCCACATCTGATAATATTGTGTCATCTTAAACAACACTAGACTTATTAATAACTACTTCTAAATTGGCTCTGAACTGTCGGTGTTGTTTTGGTCATGCCTAATGTGAGCTACAAAGTTAACTAGCTTCTAACACAAGGCTAAATCCCAAATCCCTTATCTAACCCCTGATCAAGGGTACTACTTGGTATGTCAAACAAGGGACTGGACACCCTACCTAGCACACTGTTTTTTTTATACTACTTGGGATTCAACCCAAAGTCCAAAACATATTCAGTCCAGTCTCAGTATCTGAGCAATTCCAGAATAATGTTTCAGTGACCTATAAATCATTTAAGCATAAAAAACATCTAAACCATCTATCTAACTTAAGCATGAACCAGTGAGAAACAGATGCAGACGATGACAGATGGTCAGGCCGGTGATTAGTATACTGGTGATGCTGAGTGCCGAGTGGTTGGAACGGACGAGAGGGGAAATGAAGTTGCTGCTGAGGTTTTTACACAAAACCAATTTTTTAAACTGTATCTTTAGGTGCTTTGCAGCCTGTCACGGTAAGACATTTGTTCCTATTTCTTTAATTTAATCTACATCAATTACCTTCATTTAAATTAATATAAAGAAATGTGGAGTTCAAGACCTCTGCACAGTAATGTACCTCCACTATGATGTCATGGACAGTGCTATTGGCTTTTTTCTTTAAATAATCAGCCCGTGTGATCGTGTAATGTTCTTTCTTACGTCTCGCTCTGCGTCGTTATATTCAACTGGCTCACACACTGGTGTCATTTGGCCTCTCGAAATCAAGGTGCACGCATGATGCATCGCAAACCGCACGCCTCTAATTACAATTTGATCCCATGCCATTTCAACTCGGATATAATCAGCAGCGTGCAAATTATATTATTTATATGCAAATGGTGAACTTCCCCATGCCAATCAATGCATGAACACACGAACGGCTTCAACCATATCTTCCATCCAATATTCTTTTCTGTTCATGTCGCATTTGAAGTTTTTGAAGAGTCACCAAACAGTCAGAAGAACCGGGACGCTTTCCATACGGTCCAGGAGTTTCGTTCTACTTGATGCATTCCTGACTCACCAGAATGCCAGCAAAAATTTGGATTATAAGCAACAGCAGGGGGGACATACACATACTCTTTGCTTCACACATACACCCACACTCGAGCTCATATACTGTACATACTAACTAACCAGTGAGCCTAATTCTGTTTTGGCCTCAGGCCGTTATGCATCACGCCACTGATTTTTCATGCGGCAGAATACACAAACACACACACACACACATGGGGCCAGCAAGGACATTTAAAAAGATCCTTTACGGCAAAAATGCTTTGCATATTTTGAAGCGAAATGGCAAAACAGACCCCAAACCGTTGCCCCTGGCTATATCGTTAGAAGAAACTCTTAAGACTCTAGCACGTTCGTGGAGTTACTTCTGTACCGAGATTTTTTTCGGATCCAACCCGAAGCACACGCAGCTAATATCCTACAGGAGCAGCTGCCAAGCGCAGCCTTCACCTCCGTCATGATATCATAACCTTGTCTAAAAATACCACTGTTTCATGGTATCAAAGTATTAAATGACTATTTAAAAACCACACAGCCACAGCCTTCGAAGGACGAAATCCTTTAATTTGAAACAAAATCCAAAAGGAAATCAATAAATGAAATCCACCTAATTAGAAAGATATTTTCGAGAAGAACATTCTATGTTCAAGTAAGTATTTATCATGTTGGTATAAATGGAAAGAGAGTGGCTCAGAGGAAGAGTGGCACACTAAGTAAAACAATCACGGATGCAATTTTGTTCAGTTTTGGCTAGTAAAGCCGTGTTCGTCTGAATGTCCGATAGCAGTTGCGCATGATAAAGTTCCCAAAAATGCCATAATAAGTTGCAGCAGAGGAAGCGATGCAACATGTTTACAATGACAACAGATTTCAAAGCCAAAAGGAATGGTAAAGAAGAGATAAAAGGAAACGCATTGTAATTTGTATTTTGGAAAAAAGAAAAAAAAAGAAAAAAGTGATGGGAAAAGCGTTTAATTATACACCGTGACTGGGTGTGACAACGTGACAACCCCAGCCTATTTTCAGATGAAAAGAAAAAAAAAAAAAACAGGAAGAAAGCACAAACAAGATGGGGACAGATGGATGCCATGATATCCCTCCGAGGGAATCAACAATAGTTGTACATTTGCATTCATTCATCTGGCAGACGCTTTTATGCAAAGCGACTAGCGGGATGAGCCAAGCCGGGCACGGAGCTCGGATTAAAAAAGCGCCGACACTGATGCAAGTTTCTGCCAATTAATCAGAAAGAAATGCCGTTGTTTTTAGAAAAAAACAGACATTCTGCGAAACACAAGGGACAAACACAAAGTAATAGAAGTCAGGCGTGCGATCATACACATGCACTCACAGGCAGAGACAGAGAGAGAAAGAGAGAGAGAGAGAAAGTTATGCGTGTTTTTATCTATGCCATATATCCCAAGGAATTAAGTATTCACTTTGACGAGTTCTTATAGCGATTAGACGGTTAATCGAAATCTTCACACAACTTGGAGTATAAACAACAACAACATAAACTACGATACAGTACGATATTATCACGATACCTAGGTGCCGATACGATTTGAATAGCGATTCTATAAGCAGCACGATTTTATAAATACCCAAATAATTCGCTTCCACCACGCGAGACGCTGTACTGCCTACCGATGTTTGAATAGTTTAGAATGCACCACCTGTAGGATTATTAAGGAACTGCAACATTTTATCACCTCAAATGCAAACATAGATTAATTTTAAATCATTTTAAAAATCGATTTTGGAGTCAACGTGACGATAAATCAAATGACACACAAAACAACCGTTATAGGTAAGTGAATTCATCACCCAATCTCTAGTGTTCTGTCAGTGGAAGGTTCAGAAAAACCTCTTATACAACTTGTACAACCGGGTCCCTTTTTTTATTGATATTCAACTTTTAAAGGTCTCATATTTTACCTTTTCTTTAACAAGTTAACACAGGTCACCAAAGTGCATCTTGCTAAAGTGCAAGTTATGATTTTTTTTTTATTCCTCAGATTCCTTTATTTCACTCCTCTTTCAAATACACTGATTCAGTGTCTATGCAAATTAAATACTGGTGAGCCACATCCTGTCAGAGAACAGCAGAGCTGGGCGGAGCTGAGCCACAAGACACGAGAGGAAATCTTACAATACAAAAAATTTTTAAAAATGTAAAAAAAAAAAATTTGCAGGTTACTTGTGTTTTTGTATACAAACACACAAACACACTGGAGATCCATGTGCAAGTCTAAAAATGACTAAAACTAAAATTTAATTTTGCATAATACGTCCCATTTAAAGGCTTGAACATTTCTTGTCTTCGAGACAGATGCAAAAAGCAAAACATACAGTATTTCAGTCAAGGAAAGTCAATTCTGCACCACAAGAATGGTGCAACATGTACATATCTGGGTATTATAGTGCGAAATTACACACTGGAGAACAGTAAGTAACAGCACTCGCTTATGAAATAGCTTCCTTAGTGCATCATGTGCAACAGCAGCAGCTCTCGAAGTAGCATAAAGTCACAAACAAGACCAACGTTATTGCCACATATCTCACGCACTTAGACACCACACGAGCAAGGAGAATGATTGCCACAATGATTGTTATTATTATACTGTATTATTGCATGACAGTACAACTGAAATGCATTTACAGTGCTGCATTTTATTTATATCTTGCGCACCTGCTAAAATTCCTTAAAAGTGGTATATAAGATCCTTTCTAATTTTCATTATTATGTGCTCGGGGACTACACTAAATAAAACAAAAAGGCTCTCTTCGATTTGACCCTTCAGGGGAATTCTTTCATCCAGGTGGATCCTCTTGATCAGAGGGCACCATGCACACACACAAACATTTACAGATTCTTTTAGATCTACTGGTAATTTACAGTCATCAGTCCACCCATCTGATTGTTTTTGGGGTGGGAGGAAACCAAAGAACCCAAAGGAAACCCGTCTTGTTAAAGGTTTTATGGAGAACCTTGGAACAGTGTAATCATGGTGTAAAAGGAGAACCTTCAAGAAAAGCTAAACACCTGCACTTTTTCCAAAAAGACCATTCAGAAACCCTTTCCAAAAGTGTAGGGCTTGTAATGTTTGTGAATTCAGTAAAAAAAAAAAAAAACCTGAAAGGTCAGATTTGGCAGGGTTGACAGATAAAAAAAAAACCTGAGTATATAGAGAAACAGCGACATTTGAATACACTACTT
>JAOTRS010000022.1:12923662-12936122 GCA_028565755.1 Dinotopterus cunningtoni
AACCTGCACTTTACCTTTGAAAAGAATTGCGACAGAGCAGTGTTTCTGTGTAGAGCAGAGAGAAAGAGTGTGTGTGTCTGTGATGGCGAAAGTAGGAGGGGTGTGTGTGTTGGTGGCACGTGCACGCGCACAGACACAAAGAGCAGGCTAAGCCTTGAGCAGAGAGAGAAAATAGATCTTTAACCTCTCTAATGAGACTTGCTTTTGCAGGATTATAAAAAAACAGCAACACTTTACCGCCTCAAATGCCTCAAGTCTCAACTTCAGGCATGTGTGTGTGCACAAAGCTTTTAAAGCAGGCACAGGTGGCTTCTATCGCATGTGATTTAAAAAAAAATAATTTTTTTTTTAGATTCATTTGCGCTTGTGGTGTTTCGACACTGGTGTAAGCATGTGTAATGAATGTGTTTTGAGACTAAATCCCCTGCAGAGTTTGGAGAAAAAGGGCAGATCCCAGGCTTTTGAACACAAGCTTTTGATAATGTAATGCCATAAAATTGCATTCCTGTTCACTGTTTGGTACAGAATTTGTTGTACCTGAGACTGGTCAGTCATGGCAGATCAAGTTGAAAAACAGCCAATTCCAGTTACTGGAATAATGTGAAATATGTAAAATAATAAATATTATAATGACCCAAAATGTACAGCAAAAGCTTCTTATAGCAAACTAATGGAATGTTCCTAAATGGCCAAGTTGGTCACCTGACTTCAACCCAACTGAGCGTGCTTTAAGTTTACTGAAGACAAAACTGAAAGCATCAGGACACTCACACATAAACATTAACTGAAGATGGCTGCAGCCCAGCAAAATATCCCAAAGAAGGAAATGTCAATAGCTTCCAGACTTTAGACAGTTATTGACTGCAAAGGATTTGCATCCAAGTACTAAAAATACAGTAATCCTCATCTTTAGGATTGTCAGTCCCATTAATTTCGAGTCTATGGAAATGAAAACATTTGGTTAAAAGGAGTAAAAAGGTCTCTAAAATATGTCCTGCGTTCTGGCTGCTTGATTTTCCATAGTGTTGTTTCAGTGTTAATAGCTTTAATTGAACTTGTTAGTTGCTAACCATTAGCCTAGTCATTCCTAAATGTTGGAGAACGCTAGGTTAGCCGTTAGCTAGGCTTATTTCTGTAGCACATTCTCTTGTAATATGGAAACAAGTATATCTTTGTCAGACATCATTACACCACCCCACTGTTGATTATTTTCCTGTAACCTGCCTCAAGTCTTTCATTCCTGTGAATTTGGCAGTTGATGTACCGTAACTAAAAAACCTCTGCTCTTTGTTACAGCTATGGAGTACATGCAAGATCCAGCATCGAGCAGCCAAGGCAACATGTGAGTATTGCGATATTGTGATGTGTAATATTATATATCAGGTCACTGAATATTCTAACATGTGTTTCATAAGTAGTTAGATGGGTTGCATTCTATGTTTATAATATCAGCTTTATGTCTTATAGTATTATAGAGTTATGTAGCAGCATGGACTCTGTGATCTGATCTGATTGTGGAGTCAATGTGGCGATACATGAACATACAAAAAAAAAAATCACAATACATAACTGAATAGATTTTTATCCCCTATCTCTGATTGATATACACATTGAGTATCGTTGTTCTGTATTATCGAAATGAAAGCAAGCTAATAAGCTAAATGACCAGATTCTGTCTCATCTCGGTTATGTTGGGTAAGACACTGATTTTAAAATATACTGATTTTCTCCTTCCGCAGTCTTTGTTGCTTATGTGGTATCCCTATTCCCCCGAACCCAGCCAACATGTGCGTGGCCTGCCTGCGGCAACAGGTGGACATTTCCGATGGAATCCCGAAGCAGGTCTCCGTCCATTTCTGCAAGCAGTGTGAACGGTACTGTACTGACGTCTCTTCTTCCTGACATTTCAGTATTCAGTTCCCTCAATTAAAGTTAAATTAGTCAATCTGAATTAGTTGCATTGGTGATTATGCTTGCCCAGAAGCTCTGTTAATTATGGATGGGAATCACCTAATTTGATATCACGATACCAAGGTGCCGATTCAAGTTTGTGAATAAATATCCTGATTTGATATTACATTTTTTTTTTCAGATTTTGTTACAAATCTAAAAGAAAAAAAAAAAAAGGCAAAAAATTTGTCCATTCACAGTGTCCAATGACGCGCGAGCACACAGACACAAAGTGCAGGCTGATACAGAGATAGGAAATGGATCTTTAACCTCTCTAATGAGGCTTGCTTTTGCTTTACACGCGTGCTGACACACACTCATACAGACACAAAATAAAAGATGTTTTACACACACACGTGGTCACAGTGTTATAGTAAACAGTACACGCTTGCACAGATTTTGATTATACCAATAAAAAACATGCACTAAGACCCAGCAGGGGAGAGGAATACCCACAATTCCGCAGCGCAAGAGAGAGAAAAAACAGTTCAGTTGTGATCACATGACGCTTGGCGTCAAAACGTGTGATACATGATACTCGGTACTCGTAAACCAAGACATGTTCTTTTTCCAAGTAAAAATTTATTAAAAATCTTTGCTCGATTATAGAGGAACTGCAACATTTTACTACCACAATGCAAATATGTTTAAATAAAAAACTTAAAATGCATGTCCTGCCAAACGAAAGAAACGCAAAACTTAACCTAAAGTTTTTTTTTCTTCCATCATCTATTAACCGGGATAAAAAGCCTCAGCTAAGATAAATGAATTCAAAATTACAACAAGGTTATTATAATTATAAAGCCGTTCCCTAGGAAGAAAGACGTACATGTTCAGTATCTTATCTGATTAAATTTAGCCATTTAGAGTTAAGGACAGGGGTTTTAGAGTATACAACCATTTATGATGGAGGTCTGTTATTGAAACCCTGACATTTAATAGCTGCTTAGACCTCAGCCATTTCAGCCTGGAGTATTTTCAGAGGTTATAATCGAATCAGTTCTTTGAGGTGACTTACAGTTTTCATTCCCATGTTCCAATAGGTACCTACAGCCTCCGGGCACATGGATTCAGTGTGCTCTAGAGTCGCGCGAGCTGCTCGCTCTCTGCCTTAAGAAAATAAAAAGCACGATGTCAAAGGTAAGGGTTTGTTTTTCTGAGTCATTTTAAATGCTTGTTTAATAAAACATAACTAAGATTTCTTTAAAGTTTTATTAATATACGCATGTTCACTTCCTGCCGTTCCCTGTCTCGCTCAGGTGCGGCTCATCGACGCGGGCTTCGTGTGGACGGAGCCGCATTCTAAAAGAATCAAGTTAAAGCTCACCATTCAGAAAGAGGTAAGGCGACGCGGCGAATTGCTTCGGAAAAACCGCTTCTAAAAACCCTGTCCGGTCCAGTCACGATCTGATCTCTGTGTGCAGGTGATGAATGGTGCGGTGCTGCAGCAGGTGTTCGTGGTGGATTTCATCGTTCAGTCACAGATGTGTGACGACTGTCATCGAGTGGAAGCCAAGGATTACTGGAAAGCCGTCGTGCAAGTTAGACAGAAGGTAAACTCTAGTTTGACTC
This sequence comes from Dinotopterus cunningtoni, assembly GCA_028565755.1. Lineage (NCBI taxonomy): Eukaryota > Metazoa > Chordata > Actinopteri > Siluriformes > Clariidae > Dinotopterus > Dinotopterus cunningtoni. Next base: position 12,927,185 of record JAOTRS010000022.1, read on the forward strand.
GGTTTGACCCTTTTAAAGATCAGAAAAAGGGAGTGAAGATAGATAGATCGAGAAAAGTCGAGATTTCAGTTGAACTGTTTACACGAACGCTGATCCGATACGATGTGCGTTTCTATACACAGAGCTTTTAATCAGAATGTAAAAGTGATTCTTTCTGCTGTTTAATCTGCCAAAGAAAAATGAAAGGAAACAGAGAAGTGTTATTCCCTCCAACTTTGAGGTTAGGCGAGGCTTCCCTCAAATCCTACGTTCTGCGTTATGGTTGGTTATAGGAATTCAGTAGATCCAGTGGATGGAAGTCTGAAGTAAAGACTGGCGGGAGAAAGTTGTTCTCATGAAGTTTAACAATCGAGAACAGGAACAACGTTTCCAGGAAGTTACCTAATGTTACTGCCCATGTACAGCGAGAATATTCATTCAAAAAGGAACGAACCAATAGAATCAACTGTGGCTAATACATGGATAATTTTCACCTATTGAAAGAATAACCGAAGCTTTACACCCACCCATTTTATTCATATTAAAAGTTCATTCTGATCAGATTGAGCAATAATTCTTAAAACCTTTTATACACCTGCGCATTTGAGCGCTTCTCAAATATGATACAAAAAATGGGAAATCTTTACCAACTTTTCTTACTTGCGCATTTCTCATTAATAAAGCAAGATGAGTCCTCTTACAAAAACCCCGGCTGCACAAAGAACATGTCATGTCAGTAAAATCTGTGTGCCTCCAAATGGCTTCTCCTATAGTTTTTTTTTCTTTCCATTATTTGTCATTTTGAGAGTGAAATGACAGGGAATAGTGCAAAATTGAGTAAAGGCTTTTTTTCCCCCCAATCAGCAATCTGTCAGTAAACTTTAATAGCTGGAGGCCAGAGTTAACACATGATGAACTCGTTCCTGATCTGTGTTATCTGTGAAGAGTTTCAGGGTGATGGTCCGCTCAGGGTAAATATTATGACATCAGGTTTTGCGTTGCATCATTCAGCAGTTTTGTTTGTTTTTGTTTTCTGTTTTTATTAACAACATGGAGTCTTAGCCTAACACATGTACTGTGTTCAATTGGACGCAAATAGTAAAATAAAAATGGAGCCAAATGTAAATCTATTGTTAATAGATCATATTAATAAAGTGATATTTTCTAGAAATGTTTCAATGTTGATTTATATGCAGCTATGGATATTAAGTTATAAAATGTAGTATCAACGAGTATGCAATATGTAACGTTATACTGTACAAGAATGATTAATTGTATTTTTGCTGTAATAAAATTTAAGCATTTTAGTTTATAAATATATGCTTAATTTATTATTGGCAGATTAAACATTGATATAATTCTGATTTTATCATACACCAGATGTGCCTGCGACTTTGTTTTCCTGGAATTTAATTGCACACTCATCTGCACGTTTTAAACAACTGTACAGCGGCATCTGTTGAATTGTGGAATAAACAAAATGTTTTTTTGTTACCGCGAAGTGTGTGAAATGAAGGTGTGAGATTGTGTTTTTTCAGTAGATTTCAATTGCACACTCATAAGCGCGTATAAAAAGATTTTTAAGAAAATAAGAATTTTTTTTACAGCGCCATCTATTGGATTTTGAGATGAACTAATGATTTTTTTTAAAGCCCTTATGATATAAGGGCATTTTCTATTTAGCGTATCTTCTCTTCTTGTGGGCCGATTACGAGGAAACAAAGCCTATACGTTACCTCAAGCTCGGCCAAATACGCCTGTGAAAACCCCATTAAAATTTGTTTAGTAGTTTTTATGTGATGCGTGCACAAACAAACAGACAAACAAAAATTCCAAAAACCATCTTGATGTGTTCTGTTACTCTTGTGTATTCCCAAATTATTTTATCGCAAATATCTTCAATGTACAGACACGCACATTTTTTTATAAATCTGGTTTAAATTTCCCTTACAAGTTTAACTATTGTATATTCGCTTTTTTGTTTGTTTAGACATTTTGAAACATATTTCTTTTGTTCATTCATTTATAATTGTAGACTGTCCACAAGAAGACCTTTTACTACCTGGAACAGCTGATTCTGAAGCACAGGGTGCACCAGAACACACTTCGCATCAAGGAAATCCACGGTATGTCACTCTTCTTCTTCATCTTTCTTCTCCCAGCACACTTTTCATAGCTTCCTGATACAGGACATGGCTCTGCCCGAAACTCTATCTTACCAGGCTGCGATTAAAAGTCAGCCTCTTGGACCGGATGGCATTTTTAACATGTTGGAGAGAGCTCTGAAATCTCATCAGTGTTACTAATCGAGAGCCTGACGCCGCAGCTCGGGTCAAGCCTGCGAAAATGGATTCGGCTCGACATGTGGTGGCCATATTGGATACTTCTCCATCTGGCCTGGTTTACTGGAGAATGCTGTGTGTGCTTTTACTGCTGGACATTCTGTGGTGATTTATATCTGAGTTTTTTTTTTTCTGTTGAAAACATTCCTTTGCAATATTTTTTTTTTTTTTATTCTTTCTTATATTTGTAGAGGGCCTTGATTTCTACTACAGCTCCAAGCAGCATGCTCAGAAGATGGTGGATTTCCTACAGTGCACAGTTCCATGCAGGTACGAAACTTAGACTGGTGGCTCCTCTGGCTCAGTGGAACTTTACCCCGGATGTCATGCGTATACACGCGAAACACACTTTAAAACTTTTAATCATATCATTAAATCACTTCATGCATTTTATCGATGATGAATTTTCACCTTTGTTTCAAAGATCCAAGTCCTCGCAGCGTCTCATCTCTCACGATGTCCACTCGAACACCTACAACTATAAAAGCACCTTCTCTGTAGAGATCGTGCCCATCTGTAAGGTAAAACCCTTATTACCACAACCTTATCTCGGGAATGAAAAGAGAAAGAAAGGGGGGGGGGGGGGGGGCAAGCCAATGTGAACCAGGGTTTCACGTTATGGCTGAAATTATAGCACTCGCATCCATCCTTAATATCACTTGGACGCTCATGCTTGTGATTTGTAGCTGTGTGTCTTATTACTCTGATTTATTTTCATCTTGGATAAAAATCATTAAATTCACCTAAATATTTATTTTATTGTTTAGGGGAGTTATTAGAATGAATGTATTTGTGAATCTGTGTGTTCTCTCTTTCTCTCAATCTCTTAGGACAACGTGGTGTGTCTGTCTCCACGTCTGGCTCAAAGCTTGGGAAACCTGGGCCAGGTGTGCGTGTGCATTCAAGTGACCAGTACCGTGCACCTCATCAACCCGAACACACTGCAGCGTCAGTATATGACTCTTAAACACTTAAACACCTCCCTTCTCTCATTCTGATTATCTTTAGACATTAATAGATTTGTGCCGTATCTTTATGTATATATAAATATATATATATAATGTATATGTGTCTATGTATAATGTATGTGTATGTATGTATAGTCTCTGAATTATGAACATTTTCGAGTTACGAATTTCCGCAGATGTGAACAAACTGCGTTTCTACAAACATTCGTCGATGCGTAGAACAAAATCGCGGATGTAGCTAATGTGTATTGTACAAAAATAGACACTGCAGTGCACCAGATACCAATACTTACAATTATATACTATATTTTCAGTGTGAAAGTGAATGTATAAAAGTCCGGTAATTGTATGTGTGTGGGGGTGCAGGAGAAATGAGTCGGCCTCACCGGCTTCAATGAATCAGTACGGAAGTACGATGATAGAAAAATTGCTGCCCTGTAAAGCTGTCCTGATGGTGAATAATCCTAATTTGGGAAAATCAACAAAACGGAGTTCACAGTCCAATACAGTGGAAAACAGCTCTGAGACAAAACGTCGTCCGGGATTCCCCTCGCGATTTAAAGGCGCTGAGACAACACTGTTACATTTCACATGTGTGATGTTAATTTTCTTAGACGTGATTATGGTTTTTGGCCACATGATGGCAATGTGGGGAATGGGGATTAGAGATTTAGTCAAGTGAATTAGTATGCTTTACAGTGTATATTCGTGTCAAAGGTATATAAGACTCACTTGAGAACAAATCCGACTTACGAACATGCTGCCGAACGTCCATGATGCGATTCTCGCGTTCCACCACATCCCAAAGGTGTGCTTTATTGGATTGAGATCTGGTGACTGTGGAGTGCTGGGAACTCATTGTCATGTTTAAGAAACCAGCTTAAGATGACTATAGCTTTATGACATGGCGTGATATCCCGTGGTCATAACAGGATGGACATGATCATCCATAATACGCAGGTAGGCGTGGCATTTAACTAATGCTTAATTGGTACTAAAGGTCCCAAAGTATGCCAAGAAAATATCCTTTACACCATTAAACCACCACCACCACCAGTCTGAACCGTTGATACAAGGCAGAATGGATCTGTGCGTTCATGTTCTGACCTTAACATCTGAATGTCTCAGCAGAAATCAAGACTCATCAGACCAGGCAACATTTTTCCAATCTTCTCTTGTCCAATCTTGCCGAGCATAAACATATTGTAGCCTTAGTTTCCTGTTCTTTGCTGACAGGAGTGCTACTCGTTGTGCTCTTCTGCTGCTGTAACCCATCTGCCTCAAAGTTTGACATGTTGTGCATTCTGACATGCTCTTCAGCAATCCTCGATTGTAATGAGATGTGATTTGAATTATCAGCTTGACCCAGTCTGCTCATTCCCTTTTGATCTCTGGCATGAACAAGGCATTTTTTTGCAGAGAGAACTGGATATTTTTCTCTTTTTTTTTAAACCATTATCTGTAAACCATAGATATGGTTGTGTGTAAAAAATCCCAGCGGATCAGCAGTTTCAGGAATACTCAGACCAGCCCGACTGGCGCCAACAACCATGCCAATCCCTTAATTCACATTTCTTCCCTGTTGAGTTGCTGCCATGTGATTTGGCTGATTAGATATTTATGTTAACAAATTGTTACCAGTAAGTGTATAGTAATATTATTAACAATAATAATAATAATTTAATTATGTCACATTTTTTGAATATCCCCCTGGAGCAGATGGCGTCGAGGGCCTTGCTCAAGGGCTCAACAGTGGCAACTTGGCAGTGCTGGGGCTTGAACCCTCGACCTTTCGATCAGTTTAACTGTTTGACCCACCACTGCCTGTTACAGTTAAAGGGAAGTGGACAATGTATATACTGGATACTGAGATGTTCAAGGCCCTTAACAGTGGCTTTAGGTTTAAACTCAAATCTTTCTTGCATGGAATTGTCACTGCACAGTTGCTGCTTTATATTTGTTTATTATATTTTTTGAAAATATAATGACTGGTTTCATATTTATTTATTTTATTATTATATGGTCATGGTAAGTTTTTGAAGTTTGATGACATACTTCATCACTTTGTGCTACTGTGTTCCAGTTGCAGAGATAGATGCGAACACGTACTGGCGTCACCCGTTTAACAGCCTCGTCAACCCGCGCCAGCTGGAGGAGTTTATCGTCATGGACCTCGACATCATCAAGGAGCAGCGATTAGGTGCAGGAGCTGGCCTGAGATCCAACCGGGTAAGACGTTAAAGTCTATAATTGTAGAAGTTTATTGATTTAAAATAAATAAATAAATAAATAAATGCCCTGAAACGAGACGTGAATAGAGAGGAGGAATTTGGCGTGAATTTGTGCTGACAAGGGTGTGAAATGCGAATCAATAAAAGCTGTGTGCTGTATTTGTCAAAACTGCTATCGGACAAAACTAGGCGAGAGATCAATATGAATTGGAATATTAATTAAAAAGAACACAGCCTGCTTGTCTCCACTTGTGCACTTTACAGATTTTTTTTTTCTCAGCAAGATGTGGAGGTTTCAAATGGCACGACTGCCGTTTCTTAATAAGTCATGAAGCGTTCAGTATGGCAGTCAGTAAAACGTCTTGAGTGGGTGGGTGATGAACCGTGTTTTTTTTTTTTTTTTATTATTATTATTTTTTTTTAACAGCACACCTTGGCTGAAGTGTGGGTTCAGAAGACCAGCGAGATGGACACCAGTCAGCAGTATCACTGCCGCACACACCTGGGCCACCTCCTGAACATCGGGGACCTGGTGATGGGGTAGGAACGCCACCTTTATCATATGTGTGTCCGAGATACAATTTAGTTTCCTTTTCCACTCCTACTCTGTGAACGATTTGGAACGTGTCGGGGATCTGGAGCCGGTGTGTAAGCTTTGCTAAACGAGAACCAGTGCTGTCGTTATTCCGCTCCAACACACCACACTGTATATCATGTCTTTTATTTTATTATCTTTTTTTTTTTAAACCAGCATCCATAAAATGAAACCATGTGTGGTTTGGTGGAAGAGGAATTCTGAGCCGAACTCTGATAAGCTTCTAATTATATCATGGGTCTGGTTGATGAGATTAACTTTTTTTTTTTTTTTTCGCAGAAATTCCCCATCCAGGTCTCAATATCCTAATGTTCGTTCTGGCTAAATTTATGAAAAATGATCTTGCACTCAAATCAGTTGTTTTATTTTTGCATGTCCATGTATCGATTTGGTAAACATGTTTATCCAAAGACATTCGGATAAGACACGGTGAGGGAGAGAAAAAAAGGTCTGCATAAAAAAAAATCGTCTGCATCAAGCAAACAAAACACTGAATTATCAACTGTTACAAGTAAAATCATAAGAGATCACTTAGGAGTTTGAAGTTGCATCGTAAAAAAATTAACAGTAGAAATATCATATGGTTATAATAAGTGAAAATAAGCATGCACGATGCGACTAGAACTCATGGGATTGGGACTAAACAGCTGTGTATCCTAAAGAAAACCACTTGTTGAGAACGAATAGAGGCGAAAAAAGGCTACATTTAGCCTTAAAGTGTTTGACTTTAAAGCAATGAAAAAAGGTCACATGGTGATAGATGATGACCCCGGATTGACTCTATTTCAGAGTGATGGATGCGCATGAAACAGTCATGCATAGTGTCCACTGTACAAGTCTCTGGAGACAGTGTTACGATCTGGAGTTGCTTCAGTTGGTGGTCAGGTCTAGACTCAGCAACGTTTGTGGCAATAAAACGAAGTCAGCTGAACGACCTGAACGTACTGAATAACCAGGATATCATGCCAATGGAGAGTTTCTTCCCTGATGGTGTAGGCATATTGCTGTGGTTCTGGGAGCATAAGGAGAGATTTTCACACCTGACTTTTTGAGGTTGTGACTTTGCTTTGAACAAATGAGGTTTAAAGGCAATCCTTAAATCTAAACTCACAATCATGGTGTGCGTAGTGCAGTGCTAGTAGTGGTACTGTTTTTAATGTCTGGTGATCTAGGAAACCACATCAGATGTCATAGTGAATGAATTCTGTCAAACAGCCAAGAACGACAAAGAATTTCCCAAAACATTGGGAAAAGCTCATATTACATCAAATAAAATGATACAGAAATGTCTATGCTTAATCATGTCTAAAACATTTTTTTTTTTCTAAACTTAAATGTAAGATCTCACAGTTAATGTCAGGCTGTTGTTAAGCCTAAGCAATTCAGAATAAAATCTTTAAAATACATCTTTAACAGGTTTTCAGAATTATAATTCTCCATGTACTGTGTTTTTTTCAAGTCTGCCTCACACACACACACACACACACACACACACACACACATCTTATTTGTTTGTTCTTGCTTTGCAGCTATGACTTCGCCAACTCGAACCTCAACGACGAGTTCCTGAACAAGATGAATCCTCACCACGTGCCTGATGTGGTAAGCATATGTTCTTCTAAGAACCTGCGAAGGAAAGAATCTGGCGATTGTAACGTTAAGCTATACTGCCCCCTGCTGATAAACTCGAATACTCAGGAACTTGGAATAGTAAAGTGCTTCTCTTCTCTTACTTAAATAAAAGTCTGATGAGAAGAGAGTCTGTGCTACACAAATACGATCTGAAAAGAATTTAGAAAAAATTACAGGAGTGATTTCTGTGCTTGTTTAATTCAGGTTCTGATTAAGAAGTGCTACGACAGGACGAAGAGAATAAAGCGCAGGAACTGGAAGCTGAAGGAGCTTCATAGGGACCGAGAAGGCATGGACACGGATGATGAAAGGTACTGTATGACCAAAAGGGTGAAACGATTTTTCTGGGGGTTTTTTTCCCCTTTTTTTTCCAGAATTAAGTGACTTGTTTAATACAATTCCAGAGTCTATGGAGCAAAGTCTTGTATAAACATAGTTTTAATTAAGTCACACACAAAACTGGTCTCGGTCTGATTCCAAAGGAAAACTGCATCAAAGAACTGAGATGAAATATTGTGGGAATTCCATCTACTGTATTTTGGATATGTGAGATAAATGTTAAATCATATTAAATCAGTTTTTTTTATATAATTCTTTAATCTGGAGTAGTGCTGCAACCTGATGAATATTTTGATAGTCGATTAATCTATTGATTATTGTGATTAATTGATTGATCGATTTACAAATGGCACAGTTCCTCGGTATCTCTTATTTAGCAATCAGCTAAACAACTGGGTTGTTTTGTGCATGTGGTAACTAATAATAAGGATAAAAACTTCATAAAAAAATGTCTTTTTAAATAACTTTTCTGATGAAACAAAATCTGAAACCAAGGAAAAGCAAAGTAGCAGTTATAAAATATAATTAAAGTTTTAAGATAGAGGAGGGCAGTTATGGAAGTTAAGTTAAAATGTTAAGAAAATTGAGCTTAAATCTATGGTGAAGGGGTGTGGCCAAGTGGCGGAGGGCGTGGTGAGGTTTGAAGGCCTCTAACCTACAAATCAAAGCGTTTTACAGTTCTTGCCAGACCAAGTGCCATGATGTCAAGAACAAATCGACAATTGAGTGCGTTGGCACATAATTTGAGTTAGGGCTGGACGATATGGCAAAAATTTATATCACGATATATTTCTTAATTTTGGTCGATACAATATAATTCCGATATCGATATGGACAATATTAAAAAGCCTC
>JAOTRS010000022.1:12952161-12965401 GCA_028565755.1 Dinotopterus cunningtoni
ATTATTACATTATTATTATTATTATTATTATTATTACATTATTATTATTATTATTATTATTATTATTACTACGATTTCATACTTTCAACAACACTGAAGAAATAGTACTGCATTAGTAGGATTATAACATATAATGTATCATTTTGTCAGAAAACCCGAAATAAAAAAGCTGCCAACATTGCCATGATGTTCTCTTTATGTGTATGTAAACTTCTGACCGCAAGTGGAAATATGCTGTCTCTGTGTTATTTATTTTGACCGGCTACAACAATTTTCAGAAAGACTAGTTTGTCAGAATGAAAAGTAAGGAAAAAGAGGGATAAGAGAGACGGGGCATAAACTGATAAAAATATTTTAAAATAGTTTGGTTAATTTAATTTATCTATAAAGTTTTACTTTTACTTATTTCTATGATTCATATATTTATAAATATATGTGTAAAATCCTTAATATATATTTAATATTTTTTACATGAATCTAAAATATTTTAAACGTATAACATATTTTTTTTAATAGTTATAGTCATACAGTAATTAAAGTGGGGGAGGCAAACTGCAGAAGCACACTTTTACAGCCCAGTGTTATGATGACGGACTGCTTCCCCACGCGACTGCACTCTGTCTCCAGTGACACTGAACAGGTAAACACGCTCGCCTCCTCATTGTTCGAGAGGTTCAGCTTTCTGTGGAAAGTGTTTGAAGAACGTGTACTGTATATGTGAGCACACAACAATTCAGTCAGGTGTTGTTAAAACGAAGACATAAGCATACGCATAAGCGTAGCCATAAGCATTGGTCGCTCAGTGGTAGGTTTCTTGTCTGCCATGCGGTAGGCCTGGGTTTGATTCCCAACCACTGGATGCAGTGCTGGTCCCAAGCCTGGATAAAATAGGAGTGTTGCGTCAGGAAGGGCATCGTAAAACTGCTCTAGCGACCCCTCGACGCGAGCAGCCGAAAGACTTACAACAACATTAATGAATAAAAAGATGTGGGATAAGGCTTTGTGGTCAGATGAGAAAAAAAATCTTTGTTTTTTTTGTGTTGCGTATATACCCACCTTAACAAATGCCATTACCACTGTAAAAACATAGAAGTGGAAGCCTGCTATAATCATGTGGGGATGCTTTTTCTTACCAGACCCTAGGTATCTTGTTAAAACTGAAGGACAGATGGATAGTGCAAAATGGGCCGCAGGAGATCTTCAGTACTAGATACCTATTGGAGACGTGTTCAGAACCCATTAAAGCCATAAAATATTAGCACCCCAGTCCTCATATACTAAAGACATCTTGATGGAGTCATATGGTTTAAATACCTTCTACAGGTGACCTGAGGTCTAGTCTGCGTGTCCTGTGATGGAAACATTACAAGACAACTTGCTTCAGTCTGCTAACAAACTGGGAGGATCTTCATCTTTCAGCAGGATAGTGATCCCAAGCGCAATATCAAAGCAAAACAGGAGGGTATGAACAATGAGAGTTCTACAATGGCATCAAAGGCTACATTCATATTACGAGCCACATTGTTTAATTATAATGTGTTGGTTAGAACGGATTTGCATGTAATGACGGTTCACATTCATAATTACAAGTGACCTTTATCTAACTCTAAAGTGGACGTGTCCGTTCTCTGAAAGGGCACGCATGCACACATGCATCTTTGGTCACACCATCAGGGTTAAAACACATCTTATTTGTGTAAATAGCCATTCATTTCATTTAAAGATTTTAGCAAAAAATATGCTTGGCTTTTTGCTCTCTAAGACAGCAAGCTGTTAGATTGAGGTATTTGTTGAGGTCCAGAAGAAGAAAAAAAACCAGGTCCCTCGCTTTAGCTGTTTTAGAAGCTATTGCTAGCACTGCTAAAAATTCAGAGCGCTGCCGGTGCTGACTGACGATGTCAGCGGTCTATGTATTTTTAGAGGCAAAATTTGCATGAATTCCGATCTCCCCGTTCTGATACAAGTCACACAAACACCTATTGGATATGTATCAAATCTAGGACCAATATGAAAATGACTCCTATGAACCTATGACTTGTGCATTCAGACAGCCCTAAAAATTCAATCTGTGTCACAGTGGGGTAAAAAAAGAATTATAGATTTAACTCACTATAGGCTGATAATGTGAACATACAGATCTCAGTCAAAAAATTTGAATCAGTGCCACTGTTAAAAAAATAAATCACCCAACAACCCTGAATAAAGCTGGAACAAAGCTGCTAGAAAGAATGGGTGAAAATAATCCCCAATCAGTAAAAAGCCAATAGGAGCAAATGGTGGTTTTACCAAGTACTAGTCTGAAGAGGTCAATTACATATGCAAGTAACATTTTTGCTTTAACTTATTTTTAAATCTTTGCTGACAGATAATGAATTATATAAACTTATATAAAATTACTTAACGAGCCTATTAGTTTGCAATAAAAATACAGTCTGAAACAATGTGTATACATCTCATTTATAATCCAGACCATTCTGAAGACTTTTTTGGGGGGGTTCAGAACTTCTGAAAGGCAATGAGATCATGACCAGAATAAAGCACAGAGGACGAATGAATCAGCTCATATACATACATTTTTATATCATTACAATATGCTTTAGTGGTTCTGGAAAAAATACAAGACATTTCTGCCTACGTACTGTATAATTGCCAAAGTTAATTTATACTACCTTATCATACATCTTTACTTCTATTCCTTCTTGTTTTCTCGAACCCATGCAGCATTATCACCTGCTATTAACCTCTTTGTATAGTTAATAAACCTTATTTCCTAATATTATAATACTGTATTATAATATTAAAATCCAACAGATACGCACCAATAGAATAGTTGTTTTTGTCTGATGTGTAGGGACAGTTTTATGGTTATGGATGAATCTGAATTTCACTTGGTCAGGCCAAACCTGCTTTGGCTAGGGTTTTTTTTTTTTTTTTTTTACCTTTAAAGCAGTTAGCTCAGAATTATCTTAAATTCAAATAAATTATTATTTATAGGCACTAACCCAGAGCTGTAACCTGCAGACCCCGTCCCCCACAACAGTGGGAAAAAAGGGAGAAAAATAAATAATAATAATAAAAAATACAAATAAAAATAACATTTAACAACTAAATTTATTTCTCAGCAGAACTTGAAAAAAAAAACTTCACTTTTCGAAACACCACCTATGGATGTTGGTTCCTGCCAGTTAGCATGCAGGCTTCATAGCTCAGTGGTTAGAGTACTGGTCTTGTAAACCAGGGGTCGTGAGTTCAATCCTCACTGGAGCCTTCTTTCTGAAACTAAAAGGAATTCTCATGATTTTAAGTGTAGTGGCAGCACACTGACTAAGATACTGGAGTCATGATTACTACTGGCCTTTGTAATAAGAAACATAAATGTAAGTTGCTCTTCTGTAGATGGAAATATCCTTACTATGTTTTACTCCACCCATTTTCCTTTCAAAACCCAGATTCTGGAGGATGAAAACTATCCCCAGAGCATGATGCTGCCATCACCATGTTTCACTGTAGGGATAGTGTCAATTCAGCTACGGTCTGTATTAAGTATGCACCCCAAATACTGTAGCTTTTCAAATCTTCAAAAATTGCTCTCAACACTCTCACATATATATACACACACACACAAAGTATTTTTTTTTTGCTGAGACACTTATTCTGTTATATTTCATCTTGTTGTCTGATGCATTACTCTACTTTGACCTCACAGAATTAATTATGGCCTCAGTGTGGGTTCCCTTTCCAGTCTCTGTCTTGTATTTGCACTATGGTTTGAGAAATGGTCTTGTCTACATAATGCTTGTGTATTGTTGTAAAGTGTCCACTTTCTCATTACTTACCCAAAAGTACCTACAAGGATGTCCTCATAGGTATATATAGTATATTTTTATGACATATTACTATATCTGTAACATTCTTAGAACTCATTAGTCTTAATTTTCACATTTTCTTCAGATTGACAAGAATAAAGAAGAATAAAGAAAATAACTCAATATAAAAATACAAATACAAATGACAACATTTAACAACTAAATGTATTTCTTTGCACGGTATGTGGGAATGTTTTTGTCAAGTGCCATAAATAACACAGGCTCCATAACTCTAGCTCAGTGGTTAGAGCACTGGTCTTGTAAACCAGGGGTCGTGAGTTCAATCCTCACTGGGGCCTTCTTTCTAAAGTGAAAGGTGTTCTTACAAATTTAAGTGCAGTGGCAGTTCACTGACTCAGATACTCAGAGCCTTTGTGATAAGTAAAATAACAAAATGTAGATTGCTCTTCTGTAAATCAGAAATTTTCTTTAAAAAACAGGTTCTGAGGATGAAAACCATCCCCAGTGCATGATGCTGCCGTCACCATGTTTCACTGTAGGCATAGTGTGTGTCACAAAATAAGTCATGGCCTCAATGTGGGTTCCCTTTCCAGTCTCTGTCTTGTATTTGCACTGGGGTTTGAGAAATGGTCTTGTCTACATAATGCTTGGGTATTGTCGTAAAGTGTCCACTTTCTTACTCCTTACCCACAAGTACCTTGTACAAGGATGTCCTCATAAGTATAATGATTTTTTTTTATTTATTACTCTATAACATTCTTAGAACTTATTTGATGACTTCATACTGACAGTCTATGGGGGCTGTTTAATATTTCACAAATAAAAGGCAGTAATAACTCAACTGTGTCCTCATAAGGACTATATCTTTATCTGCAGCCTTTAAAACCTCCAGGTTGAATGCTTAGGCAGGCCGAATTCTTTAGGTTTTTATACTGAACAGTAATTATTTTCGAAATAACTTCATGAACTTTAAATAAGTTTAAAGAAAGTTTAAATACTTTTGCACTGCAGCATAAATAGGAACGTCATTCCCACAAGGTTTCTGTCTCTGCGATTGTGCGTTATGCTGTGGGAACGGTTTCGTAGCTTCAGGGCGAATATTTGAAAGCCTTAGCCTTTTAATGTGGCCACAGTGATCAAGAGATAACTGCACCCATAACTGCAGCATGTTAATTTGCGGCCATGCCTTATTAAACAACCTGAATGCACCCTCAGCAAAGTGTGTTGTGTGATATAACAACTCTGATTATGTTATCAGAAATCAATCTAACCAGTGGTTTGAATTTTAGCTAAAGGTAAGGTAAGTTAAATATTGTTATTCATTGTGTACAGTTCTTCCTCATCAAATTCCATGATTTGCCATAGAAACATTCTTTTGCTTAGGCTATCCATGTTTAACCAGGATGAATGTACTGTGGCACTTAGAACTGCAAGATGAGAATTCTAGCTCTTATTCGTCAATGAAAGGAAGAATATGGAAAAGTATAAGAGTCGAAATAGAATATCAATAGACGATAATGACAAAAACAGGAAACCAGTGGCTGAAACGTAGTGAAACTCCAGCACCTGTGGTGAAGCATGAGCCTGAAACAGATACAGGGATATGACATAGACATGAACATCAGCAACAGTTATTTTGCATTGACTGATACATGATAGGTATAGAGACAGTGACAAGATATAAACACTGAACTGAATCTGGACCTGAGGGCAGAGCCACATCATTGGTATAGTGTACATTAAGCCTGGGGCAGGATCAGTGACATTAGGGAAAGCTCGTGTGCCAAGATTGGAAGGCCAATTACCTGAACCAGACTGATTAAAGTTGAATACGAAGGATCAACACAAAAACCTAAGCTGAGTAAGGGGTATAATCAGAGACGGAAGGGAACTATGTTCAATGAAATTTTATTTGTATAGTGCTTTTAACAATTGTCAATGTTGCAAATCAGCTTTACACAATCAAAAGAAATTATAGAAGGTGGCAAACTCCCTGAGATGGCAATAGGAAGAAACCTTGGAGAGAACCCAGACTCAACAGGGAACCCATCCTCATTTGGGTGATAACGCTGGAAATGAAACATAACAGTTGATGTCTTTAAGTTAATATGGAGTCAAGTTCGTTACTGAAGGCTCAGGTTGACTGTAGGAAATTCCAGTCCACAAGAACAGCTGTAAGCAACAGCCAAGGCCAGGACCATTTTCGTGGAAAAGTGGAATAGTCCCCAGTCACCACATGCATCCCAAGCAGACCACATGGGGCATCCATGCAACGAGATCTCCAACCAGAACAAGATCTCTAACCAGAACAAGATCTCCAATCAATTTGATTCTATTCAAGCCTGATGATAAAAGAAGAAGCTTGGGATAGTTTATAAGCATTAAATTGATAGGTTGTGTTTTTTTTAAACAGAGAGGCACTACATGTTGACTGGCCATGCGGGCAGCTGCTTGACGCCCCAGACAAGTAGGGGCGCTGAGGGCTGACCCCATATTATTTTTAACTTAATGCCGATGAATCCTGCTTAGAGGGTCCCCTGCAAATTTTTGCAGAGGACCTTAAACAGACTTTAGAATCACCTATTTTTTTTTATTTAATAAATAATCGGCTCCAAATTCTACAACCCTCGTTTCCTGCAAAAATGCATCCCAAAGTTTAGCTAAGATTCAGAGAGATAACCGTACGGCTAACTGGAACTATCCATACAACTAATTCCAGGGAATGAGAGATAAATTTGTACTGAATACATTTTAACTTTGAAAGACCCCTACTTGATTTAGCTCAGCTGGACCGTAGAAGCTTTGTATAAATCTCAGTTGAACTTTTGCATGTTTTCACGGAACAAGGGTTGTGGAATTTGGCCCCAATTTTTAAAATTGTTTTCTGTGACATTTCACAGTCAGTGTGCAGAGCAGGAAATTTATAACCACGACCAAGGCGTACATCATGTGCTCATATACACCTGAAGTTTGTCAGACTTAAAAAAACGTGAACTAGCTCTTTAAGTTGTGATAAGGCTAAACCAAGTATCTGGTGGTTTCTTTCAATACTTTCTGGTATACATCATCTATCCAGACAGTAACTTTATCCATACACCTTGGTTTAGAATTGTGTCCACCATAACAGAAACTACAGCAGAGTACACTGAGAGCTGCTCAGAGAGTACAGTAGGGTTTGTGTAAAAGCAAGGAGGAAAAACAGAAGTGAATAGGAACAGATGAACCTTGAGATAACCTAAATGTACTAGTACAGTGGCTAAGCCTGTGACTGGAGCTGTGGTGCAGAAATGGCTGGGGAATAAGCTCTTGGAGCTCTTAAACTCTTGGAGACCATCAGAAGACCAGCGTTCTGCGATTGTTGGTAGAACGTGGTTCCTTGGGGGTTGAAAAAAAGCTCGATTTCTTCTTCTGTCATGCCAAGTTATTTTGTTCGTATTTGTTCTTAAATGCATGTCCATGTACCCTGCTCTCACATATCGGAGATTGGATGCACTTGCGGCCCTTTTTTTGAGCTCAGTTTTCCTGCTTGCTCTCATATTTTCAGTGCAAAGATCACTGGCAAGAGATGCAACCAGTTAGAACAAGTTACAGGTTTTGGCCAATAACATAGCACCTGATCTGAAGTAAATAAGAGACAACCTGACACCTCTTCTGAATGCTCTGAACTGAAAGCTACAGTACATGAAGACCATTCTTCTCATGACTGGGATGAAATGAGCACAGAGTACAGCCTTCGACCTTTGCACTGTTGGAGCATCCAAGATTTTTTTCCAAAAGTTAGTTTTTCAGCTTACTTATTAGTGAGATAAAAATATTTGCCCTTTTGGAAAGATTTTTTTTTTTTTTTTTAAATCTCATGTCCCAAATGTTGTCAGGATCTCCATCATATCCACTATGAAAGAGGACCGTCAATGGTTTTTGAGTTGCCAATTTCTCTTGAAAAAGGACAAATCTGTTGGATCTTGTGACAAAAAGGACTGTGAATGTAAACTTCAGTTCCAGGAGGCAAGAAAAAGAGTTAGGGAGCTACATTTCTACTTATAATAAAGTAGAAAAGTAGTTGCCATCAAATTTACTCAAGTATCGAAGGTACTGCTTTTGTTTTAAAACACCTGCTACATAATGAGCGTTTCACGGAGAGAAGGCAAATCACGTGATATAGTCAGCAGGTGGCAATATTCCTGCTTTAAGTTCCTCACATCAGTCTGGTTATGTAGTGTAATGCCATACACAATTGTAGTGAAGTAGAAAGTACAGATATTTGTTGTAGGACGTAGTGGTGTATTCACTAATAAAACTACTCAAGTAAAGTACAGATACTCAAGTAAACAAACTTACTGTGTGTCTAGAAACCAACTATACAATCAATAGCAATCTTTGACCTACACTCATCTTGCTACTAGCTAAACAATATTAGTTCTGATATATTCTGGTCATTTAAGATCATTCATTTGTTTTGACCCTAAAATGAGTAAATGATAAAAAGCAAGTAGTACTTATTCTCACTCACGCATTGTCTATACCACTTTATCCAGTACACGGTTGCGGGGGTCCTTGAGCCTATTCCAGGTAGATTTAGGGCATGAGAAGGGGTACACCCTGGACAGGGTCCCAATCCATTGCAGAACACACAACACACACTAGGGGGAATTTGGGAATGGCAATTTGTCTTTGGACTTTGGGAGGAAACCGGAGTACCCTGAGGAAACCCAAAAAGCATGCAAACTCCATGCATACAGAGGCGGGAACTGAACCTGACCAAGAATCAAACCTGGACCGTGGAGGTGTAAGGCAACAGTGCTAACCACTAAGCCACTATGCCGCCTCAGTACTTATTATTTTATATTAAAATATTTTTACAAATCTCAACTGATTAGAAATTTCATTTTGCAATGAAAAACTAATGAATGCAATAAATGAATGCATAAATGAACCTATAAACAAAAAAAGGACAAAAAAAAGGACAAAAATATGGTAAAGTGGCAAAATTTGGATGAGTCTAGGGCTGCGACTTTGTAGCTCTGGAATAAAATCCTTTTCTGGCTTCGTACTATATGCGAAAGTAGGCTGGTCTGGTACCCTTAAAAGATTCAGTGCTGGTACACAGTACTGGAAAGCTAGGAGAACAGCTGTGTGCCACAACCCACATTTAAAACTGATCATGAAATCAACTTCAGTAAGAAAACACAACTATATAATACACATTACCAGTGGTTTTAGCGCTGTTAGTGCAGTAGCATGGAGTTTCTCCCAGTGCTTGGTGGGTTTTCTTTGTGTAATTCAGTTTCCCCCCACAGGCCATTGTCTGATAACCATAATGTATAATACTCAAATACTCTGTAGTGCATGACTGAGTTTATGGCTTGTGCCTAAGTCTCCTGGCATGGCTCTATTGTTCAAAATATTGCATCCTATGTCAGTACAAATAGGATAAAGCGACGGTTTATACAGACTCTAGCAGTCATTGTAACCTTATTGAGGTTTGGTCTGGCCTTAAACCTTCATGGATGTCTATCCTCACATGAATGAAATGATCGGATTGAATTTAAGTATGATGCATTCAGGATATCTTTTGAAGACATTTTAGAAAGGCGGAGAGCAAGTACACTAACACTTATCCAGAAATCCTTTGGAAAGGATCAATATTCCAGGAGCGGTAAAGCAGGCAGTGTAGCTGCTGTTCCGGTCAGTTTATAAATAGCCCTTGTGGGCAGGATTGAGGTAACAGGCAACTGGGGTTTTACTTTAAACTGTAACTGTACTTTAAACTTCTTCATTCCTTCAAGGCTTAACAGTGAAAACAGGAGCGTTGAATTAAAAGGTTTTACAACCTAATGTCAATTATTTATTCATCCTCTAGACCGTGCATCCTTTGTATAGGTCACAGGGAACTGGAGCCTATCCCAGAAGACTTAGGCACAGAAGACTTGACAAAGTGCCAATCCATCACAAGGCGCACACACACACACACACACACACACACACACACTACGGCCAATTTTTAAGAACACCAATTAGCACTACTAGAAGAAAAGTATTTTACTGAACAGAGATCTCTATAATTTATTTTCAACATGTAACGACAGTTCCTGCAATTTTACCCAATTTACAATATATTCCAATTAAATACCATTCTAATGAGTTATCAAAGCCCCACATGCACTGTATGTTAAACAGTAATGTGATATTAGAATAACAGTTAGAATGATCTCATTATGGTGAAAGTAAGCACTGGATATGGAAACCACAGTCTTGGATTAATGTAAACTTGTTTTTGATATAGACATTGGTGCAGAAATCATTACTCCTATGCACGCCAGTAGCTACCTCTTCTTTGCTTTAACCAGCAACTTAATACATTCTATTGTTGTTGGAACAACAGGTACAGTTTGTACTGTAAAGGAATCTCATATAGGATTTTGTTGTATTTTGAGTTCTATACATTACCATGGATCCCATAATGTAAGTCAATAGCATCTCTGTAATGTAGTTTACAAAACAAACAATAGACAAGGACGTGAGAACATTAAGAGGAACCATGACAACATTTAGGCAGAAGACAGGACATGTTCTGGAAGACAGAACACATTACCATACGTTAAACAGAAACAAAAAACCTGCATACATGATGCAAACTGCGGACGCATTTAAAGAATGATGGCTTCAAAAAAGGTCCGAATGTGCACCAAAAGGATGATAAATGATGGACATGCAGATTTCCTGGGAATAATTTAAACATCATGTCATCATCATATTTATGGTTATTGTCAGTGGTAAAAAAAAACCCTGCAACTTTCAAAATATTTTCAGAAATTAAGCATTTTTTATATTTTAACAGTTATTAGGTTTGTTATTTCAGATTTAATGTTATCATGTTGTTAAGCAAGCGTTCCTTTTCTTATCTTTAGTTTGTTTTGTAAATACTGCTGTGCTCCATGCCAGCATGGAGGGTAGTGTTGCCCCCATGGAACACTACCCAGTGCTGTCTGATACCCTGACCAGTATCAGGGGTACAAATAAATGTTTTGCAGTAACTCTTTCGGCTGTCAATTTTTGACACTAAACAGCATAACCACTGGATTGCTCAAAAATATTTGTTACAGATTGTTTTAAATTCTCTAAGACAAACACTACTTTTGTGAGTGGTACTAAGACCATAATGTGGACTGGGTACTTTTGGAAGCATTGCAAAAGTCTAACCAATAGCCCCCTCTAGTGGGGAAAGAAGGAAATACTTTGCTGAAATTTAGCTTTGTTGAAAATCATACCAGTTTAATCTGTATACAGGGTCACAAGATTGGAGTTCCTGGAGTCTATACCAGGAGACTTAGGGGACTTTGGTGGGGTACACCATGTACGGGGTGCCAATCCATCGCAGGGCACACACACTCACACTTATTTGGGAACACCAATTAGCCTAATCTGCATGTCTTTGGGTGGCTTAATGGTTAGCACTGTCGCCTTGCACTTCCAGGGTTTGGGCTTCCCATGTTCTCCCTGTGCTTGGTGGGTTTCCTCCGGGTACTCCGGTTTCCTCCCGCAAATCAAAGACATGCAGATTAGTCTAATTGGCGTTTCCAAATTGCCCGTAGTGTGTGCCCTGCGATAGATTGGCACCCTGTCCAGGATGTACCCAGCCTCATGCCCTAAGTCTTCTGGGATCGAAAAACAAAACAATGTCATGTCAACTAGCTCAAAAACTTCTTGTCATGTTGATCATAAATAATTCAATTAAAACAATTGATAATTTCTTCAAAAAACGGCCCTGAATCATTGAAAATTGAATAGGGTTTTTACAATGTACAGACAGTAAGTCAGTGAAAAACTACCTCCATCTCTTAACTGCTGATTACTGCGCAGTCTTGCACAAACCCCTGCATAACTTTTTAAAAAGCATCAGTCAGCCAGGTCTCTGCTCACAGTGTTCCAGCACCGACGGTTTCTGAGATATCTGGCTCTGAATTCCTTATTTAAGTCAATTCAAGGATCATGTTACATGGTCTTTGTGCAAGTGAGCTGTGCAATGAGGCCTGTTGTATGACGATGGGGCTAAGCCACGCCCACTCCACTCACACACACTCGCTGGACTCACAGCTAGTATAAATGCTTATATCTTGGGAACCGTGTGTGGCTACTTTGTGCCTACTAGTGCCTTCTTCGCCATCAAAACAGCCTCAACTCTTAATGCTATGGATGCCACAAAATGTGAAAAAACATTGATTTAACAATCTCATCCATGTTGACATGCAGATTTTGATTCAAACAGGCTGTGGCATTCAAATATTAATGTGCCAAGAAAAAATTCCCCACACCATTACACCACCTCCACCAGGCTGGACTGTTAACGCAAAGCATGTTGGGAGTCATGAAACCCTGCTGTTGGTGGTAAATTCTGACTCTACCATGTGTGTGACTTCATCCAGTGTGTGTGGCTTCAAAGTGTTTTCATCCATTGAAATGATGCTCATTGTTTTTGGGCTTCTTTTACTTTATTGCATCATTCTAAGCCAACTCCTTAGAATGTTTTCGGGGAATAAACAGTAGAAATGCTCAAACCCAGTCTGTCTATCACCAAATACCCATGACTGAGGTCACACCCCTCTATACTCTAATTCTGATAGCTGATTCAGTATGAGCATTGTCCCAAGCTGCTTGCCTGAATCTGCATGATTTTAAGCATTGCGTCGTTGCCACATGATTGGCTGATTAGATAATTTCATGAACAACCAGGCTCACAAGTACTCATTATGTGTGATAAATTGCATGACAAAAACTGCGTGATCCCAAATGCTTGTATAAACATTTCCCTTTAAATACATTATACAGTATAAGAGAGATAGAATGCGAAAAAGAAAAGGAAAGAAAGAGAGAGGTGAATAAAGCGCACAGTGCTCGGTAGGCCCGGGTCAGGTTTCTGGGTCACTCTCGGCAACAGCACTTTGTTCAGATTCAGTCTGGGTGACTGAAGAGCACTGGGCCAGAACCAACATAGTCCACCCACTTCTGGGAAGAGTGTGTGTGCGTGTGTGTGTTATAAGAAAAGAGAGGAAAAGTGGGTGACACTCCTCCTTTGGCAGGTATAACTTTAAATCCAGTGCACGAATCCTGATTAGAACATTTCCTCTCACAGTTCTGGTGTTTAATCAGACGGAAATAGCTGGACGCAGCACGTCGTGACACCTGGTAAATCGTTTTTTTTTTCTTCTTCTTCTAAATCCAGTGATTCTACTAGTTGTTTTGGAAGCACAGTGTTGAAATTCAAATGTGTGTCATGTTTTATAATTATGCTAGACCTTTATATTGAAGTTAAATATTCTAGTGCATGATGCTATTTAATAACCATTATTATCATTATTATTAAGATTAACATCATTATTAAGATTATAATCATCTTTATTAGTAAGACTCATTTA
>JAOTRS010000022.1:12965916-12979034 GCA_028565755.1 Dinotopterus cunningtoni
TTTTTTATAGTTTTTTTCCCTTCGTTTTTTTTTTTGTTGCATTTTTTAACAATTCTATTTATCATGTAGTATACATGTTTGTGTTTTTACAACTTCTCACAAAAGGATGAAAATCAGACAGGATGGAGAGCCTGAGAAACAGAACAAGCCAGATGCAAAAGATAAAGAAGCAGAATGAGGCTTTTTAGGCAAATGCTTCAACAGCCACTCCTTTCTTTACAGGGTCATAGTGAACCCCATTAAGGGCTTACCACTCGAGCAAAGCCTGAGCTGTTACTCTACCAGAGGCTAAACACACCCTGAGCTCAGATGGCAGACATGCCCTCGCTTCACAAAAGGGGAAAAGGGGCCAAACATGCAGGCATATGCTGAGTGCGCCTATATCAAGGGCACGAATACTTGAGCGAGTCTCAATTTCTTAGTCAAAGGCAGTCAAAGCTAGGATTGACTGTGGGTTGTTGAAGTTGTTTTGTGATAGAGGCTCTTCCCTGTCTTAGCCTCATCTCTCTTAAGGTTTGAAAAGTGCACAGGTATGGGGTGGCCAGGGGGCACTTTGCTAAGTGAAAGGGTTGAGATAAGCTCTTTCCTCTGTAAAAAAAAAAAAAAAAAAAGCTCAGGTTTAGGCTATGGTGAGATTATCAGTGCTCTTTTGGGCAAAAGCTTTTTTGGAGTAACACCAAATAGCTTGGAATAAAACTCTGATTCCCTGAGCTAACACATGTGAGATCCAAAACAGACAGGAGAAATGGCCAAGAGTTAAAATTAGACCTTAAGTGACTTTGTAGGTGTACAATTACTGACCAGTGCTTCAGTACGAAGGCACCACCGTAGAACCACTGCTGAGCAGATATCATTTAGTGGACCATTCATGTAATAACAATGGCATTGAAATGTAAGATCTCAGTTATACCACTCCATTTGATACAGTATACTTGTACAGAGCATCATTCACTATTATGCCAGAGGTAACCATGTGCCTACTTGATGCTGTTACAGTGGCATGCTGGTATATTAAAAGAAATGTTGGACCACCATGAGCCACCAAATCTTTAGTGCATTTTTCTATTGATTCTACAATTCTCAGAAGTGAAGAACACCATTTATTCAAATGGTGATACAGGGCATTCAACTACGTAGCATATGATTTAAACATTCAGTGATCCCTTATCCTTATGGACAATGGAACTAAAAATTCAATTATAGAGTGAAACAGCATTATTCTTTCATCCGGCTTTGGTAACATGACATTGTTATTCATTGTGTGCCCAAGCCCCTAGGTTTGCTGCTTTAACCCTAAAGCTTGGCACCAGTCCATTCACTTGGGTTAGAAAAAGTGCTGAAGAAATTCTTCCCATATTAAATGACTAGTCCCATTGCCCCAAGTCCAGCTGGCAACCTATCCCTTTTTTTCTTGTTTTTTTTTTTTTTTTCTCTTTTCCTTTTTTGGCTGTCTACTAGATGGAGTGATTCATGAGGGCGCTGTATCCCATGTCACAAAAGCATGATACACATGAGAGGTAAAGAAACTTGGCCACTCTAGCACTGTGGGTTCTGCATCACCCAGTCATGGAGCATTAGGATTAGAGAGGCCTTATTATCGCCTCCTTATTAGTGGATATACAATATCATTAATCAACACTATAATCTTAGAATCTGTCTAGGACTAAATGTATATCATTAAGTAATGGAGTACTACACCTGTGTGTCCTGGTCTAGCCTTACTTGTAACTGCAGGAGCGTTCATGTTAAACAGGGACTTGTGATGAATGGAGAAGACTCCAAGCACAGTACAGTGATGAGACTCTTAGTTGCAGTAAAACATTTGAATGGTGCAAACGTTTTAAAGAAGGCTGCACGTCCATGAATGACGATCCGGGCCGAGCCTACTGCAGTTGATCCCGTGAACATCATCGAGTAAAACGTCTAATCCTTGAAAATTGACGGATAACTTGTCTCCAGCTTCTCAAAGTCTGTCTGGTAGTTTTTAGTGTTATTCTGTTCTGTTATTCTGCACAATTAATAGGTCTGGTCAAACCCCTTGAATAAAAACTGAAAGTCTTGACTTTTGTTACATTTTGAGTGTTTAATATCGAAATTCAATGTCTTGGTGTACAGAGGGTAAGTGCCAAGGAAACTTATCTTTGTTCCAAAAGTTTTGGACCCAACTATATGCACTACAGGGACAGAACAACGTTTAATTTATGTACTTATAGAGCTCCTGACACAGCCTGATATAGTTTCATTAAAATTTTGGGACATTTGTTAAAGTTATCATATCAGACTTTTTGTAAGCCAAGAACTATTAACTACCTAAAGAATCATTTGGCACTAATTTTAATATGGGTTGCTCATGCTCATCAGAAACAGCATTAAGTGTTTAGGCATATAAAATGTTTTATTTTTTAGACTTTTCTTCTTTATCTGCAGATTCACAATGACCACCCTGTCTATCCGATCAGTCTTCTTGGCAGTGTCTGTACTGCTTTTGATGAGCGATGCCATTAAGATAACTCCACGGCCCAAGTACCAATACACCAAGAAACCTCCTCGAGAGTTGACCCACACTACCACACATGCTGGTAAACCCACAGTCACACCAAAGATAGTGGACTATACCAAGGCAAAAGGTCGTGTTTCTTCTGTTATCACTGAAAGTACCACTGTCCCTGCTAACGGATATGCGGGTTACCACCCAGATACCACAGTCGCATCCAACAGTGTGCAGGATAACTATACACTGGACTATACAGAATGTTACCTCAACTTCTGCGAGTGCTGCCCTCCAGAACGTGGACCTGCTGGACCAAGTGGAGACATGGGACTTCCAGGTTAGTGGATACAGATCTGGCAAAGCGTTTCCAGTTTATTAGGCAATTTATTGATTTTACAAGGTAGATCTGAAGCTACTGAGATACGATATAATATGATACGATACACAATACAATATACTGTATGATATGACATATTTCAAGCATAACCTAGGCTAATCTTTTTGGTGTGTAGGACAACCTGGTCAAAAAGGAGACCCAGGACTCAAAGGGGCTCCTGGACCAATAGGTGCAACTGGGATGCCAGGATTAAAGGGTGACAAAGGTGAGAATAAAAATTGTGGCAAATGCAGATGACCATAATATTATAAATCATAATATGACAAAACATGTTCTCATTTCCAAAAAATTAGGAGAAAAAGGTGAGAAAGGTAGCAGTGGATTTGCAGGCTCTCCAGGCAATACAGGGAAGGCTGGACAGAAAGGTATGTGTAAACAGTACATTAAATATCTAACAATGAGATGTGTACAACATGCTTATTATTATGAAACATATGGTATTACTTGCATTTTTAACTTTATACAGGTGATACCGGACTCAAAGGTGAGAAAGGTGCAGGTGGTATGCCAGGACTCAAAGGTGCTAAAGGTGAAAAAGGAGAGCCTAGTCAAAATGTAACTAAAGGTGACAGAGGTGAGCCTGGTAAAGATGGACCACCTGGACCAACTGGCATGATTGGAGACAAGGGTGAGAAGGGTGAAAGGGGAGAATGTGGACTTCTGGGAGATAGAGGACAAAAAGGAGAACCAGGTGAGCCTGGGCCTCCAGGTATAAGGGGCGATCCTGGTTCTTCAGGGCAACATGGAATTCATGGAAACCCTGGCTTACCTGGAGAACGTGGTGAAACTGGAAACCCGGGAATCAAGGGGGAACCCGGACCACGAGGTCTTGAAGGACCTCAAGGTACGAGAGGTCTCAGGGGACCAAAAGGTGAAAGGGGTCTTCCGGGAAAGCGTGGTGATCGTGGACCTCAAGGTATGAAAGGGACATCAGGTGACACTGTGGGCCAAGTGCGGTCTGCCTTCAGTGTAGGTCTATACCCGAGCAAGTCATTTCCACCCTCAGGCTTCCCAGTGCGCTTTGACAAGATATTCTACAATGGAGAAAACCATTACGATGTCGCCATCAGCAAGTTCAACTGTACTTACCCTGGGGTTTATGTCTTCTCTTATCAGATAACAGTGAGAAACAAGCCACTGCGTGCATCCTTGGTTGTAAATGGGGTTCGTAAGTTGCGTTCACGGGACGCACTTCAGGGCCAGGACATTGACCAGGCCTCCAGCTTGGTGCTTCTGAAGCTTGCTGCTGGAGACCAGGTCTGGGTGGAGACCCTGAGGGATTGGAATGGTGCTTATTCAAGCAGTGAGGATGACAGCACCTTTTCAGGTTTTTTGCTCTATCCTGACTGACATCAAAGACAAACCAGGGTCAGGTATTGCACTGAAATCTACTCAACTGTCATCTGTGGGATTGAGATACAGATTGAAGAGGCGTGTGGGAGTGTTTTTAAAATCCTATTCCCTCCCACTTTTAAAGGAATTCTGACCAATCCATGCCGCCCGCGCAGACTCTCTGGATCAAATATTTTTATTTCCACATACCAATGATACTTCCTGAAATCATAATTGATTCTGGTTCACCAAATGTAAACAAATGTGTACTTTAAACCGTATATAAACTAACCAGGATGAAGCAGTTAATGATGATAAAAGAATAAAAGCTGTAAATAAATTGTGCAGTGAGTAGACCATTAAACTGTACAACCACAGCTTCTTTTTATATCTGACTGCCTGCTCCTGACCCTCATAACAGTAAAAACCACCCACTCCAATGACATGCTTTTGTTGGGTCTGGCAGGATCCCAGTCCTGATGCATACCACTGAAACACTTAACCTTAACCTGGTGTCTGATCCATCATCCGTCGACATTTCCTGTTGTTTTTAGTCGGATGGGATTCCTACATCATGTTACCCTGACTACTGTATTCCCATAATAATTTTTGTGCTTTATAATGAAAATTTATCTGCCTTTCTATAAATTTCTAACATTTTTGTCTCATGCAACAAAGCCTAGGGAACAAACACCATACACTATGACCAATATGTCGATGTTTAAGCAATCTATGTGTTAATTAAAACAAATCACAAACGTGTTATCCTACAAATACATACATCAGTGATCACCTTCAATCAACTTTGATGAACACTATATTTCTTATTATAAAAATTGCATTTCCCTTTAGCAGCCCATGTTATAAAACGTAGAAGCAGTTCTATGTTTTTATTGATAGTCTGTAAGAATAAAATCATGTATTACACACAATTTCCAAAGAGAAAAGGTAATGCTTTACCAGAATAATTCAGCCAATCATGCATATGTATTAAAATCAAATAGAAAAAAAAGATATTTAAGGCTCTTTCTGTGTTTTTGCAAAATAAAAGTATTGTTATAAAAACATGTCAGATTGAAAAGATAATTCACATAATCATAATCTAGTGTACACCTTACAGTTAAGGACCACAGATGTGATCAGAGTGGGAAAAAAGTAATCAGTAGTAACCAATGAACTACAGTATGTGAGAGTATTCTAAAACTGAAGAACTTGGATAATTGTTGAATGGCTGTCCATTGTCCATTGTCCTTGTGCATTCCAGGTCAGGAACTTGCATCTGTTGGTGGCAAAAAGAGTTTAAAAAAAAAATTATTTTTTTTTAAGATGATTAAACTGCAGATTCCGGATTAAATGTGGAAATTAATACACAGTCCCTCATTAAGGTTAAATATAAGGTTTTGAGTTAGCATGCACTACTTACAGTATGGACTCTCACTGGAAATAATAAGCCGAGTAATTTAAACGTCATTACGACATGAACTCGAATGATGAGGTATGATTATCAGATGTTAAGTAAACGTGCTACTAGTTAAAAAAAAAAAAGAAAGGAAAACTTTAGAAACGTACATTCTGTCACCTAAAGTTGCACAGGGCGCAGAACCCTTAGCTGTACCTTCTGGTTACTCCACCTCTCCACGTTCAGAGCCCTTACACGGACTTTGCAGGAGTAGAAACCGGCATCCTCTTGGCTCACACCTAAGATGGTGTGTGTGTCTGTGGCAGTAGCAGGTCCCATCCTACTGCCATCTTTAAAGAAGTAGTACTCTAGACTTAGATCCTGTTCTCTAGTATTTAGTTTGGTGATGCATCTCAATTCCACAGAGTCCCCACTCCTCGCCAAGCCTCGACCTGTGGAAAACTCGATCCTTGGAGTCTCCAACTTATCTGGAGTCACATAAAGATGATTCAACATTAAGGACTGGATGTTAACAGTGGATAAACGCTGGGCGAGTTAGCATGCACGATCATGCTTTCACAAGATCGTTCATCACTACTAGCTTAATCTTAGCAACTTGACTAGCGTCATCATACCTCCTTTCTATGGGGCAGTTTAAGTCTGTTATTTCATTGAGGTGTTTTGTTAAGCTTGGAATCCATCACTTTAAAATGTCTTACCCAATACAATCACAGAAGAAGGCACAGACTGGCCAGACTGATATTCCTGGTTCTTAAACCATGTAGCCCTGCAGGAGTACACATCATTATCCTTAAGGGTGAGGTTGGGATAGAGAAGATGTTTGTCTTGCCCTTGAAAGACCTCCACCCCATTCTTGTAGAAGACCACATCTAACAGATGGGGGTTATCACGGACTCGACAGGTCAGAGTCATCGTTTCCTCAACAATTAATGGCTCAAATGGCGTTCGTAGGAGAACCCAACCACCTAGCGGAGGGAATAAATAACATTATACACACACATATACACTATATGGAGCAAAATATTTGGCCAAACCTGCAATGACATTGTATCCAAATGGATATACTTCAATATGGAGTCGGTCCCCCTTCTATCACAGCTTCCACTCTTCTTGGAAGGCTGTCCACAAGACTTGAGTGTCCTGTAAGAATTCTTGCCCATTCATGCTTCAAAGCATTTATGAATCTTCTATCCAGTTCATCACAAAAGAGGGTCGGGGGGGTTCTATGCAGGCCAGTCAAGTTGTTCCATATCAAATCATGTCTTTATAGTCATTGCTTTGTGCACTGTGCAAGAGTCATGTTTGAATAGAAAAGGGCCTTCCCCAAACTGTTGCCACAAGGTTGGAAGCATAGCATTGTCCAAAATGTCGTATCACTGGGAATAAAGGGCCTGATTCAAACATCTGATTTCAATAATTAATATGATGTCTGGCCAAATACTTTTGTCCATCTAAATATATTTTGATTATTAAATCACACAACAAGTAGTACTAAAACATTTACCATCAACAACTAT
Organism: Dinotopterus cunningtoni; assembly: GCA_028565755.1. Taxonomy (NCBI): domain Eukaryota; kingdom Metazoa; phylum Chordata; class Actinopteri; order Siluriformes; family Clariidae; genus Dinotopterus; species Dinotopterus cunningtoni. The sequence goes on from JAOTRS010000022.1 coordinate 12,973,074, forward strand.
TTCTAGAGGGTCGCTTGGAGTTGATGTTACTGCATACGGCCAAGCTTCTATGGCCTTCTCTGCTCGACAGGTATAGTTTCCACTTTGCTGGATTCGTGCCTTCTCTAAATTGTACACCCCTGACGAGCTAAAGAGTTTTAAATCATTATGGAACCACTCATACGTCCAGTCGGATAAAGGGTCATCCGGGACACTGCAAGTCATCTGCACGTTTTCCCCTGAAAAGAGCCGTGGCTCACCAAAACTCACCGTAGCCTTGGCTTTCACTGGGGGTGGTGTGGGATCTATGTCTGCATGCATAAATTAAAAGAAAGAAAAAAACATTCAGATGCTGGAATAGTTGGTTGCCCAAGCAAATTAGTTAGTAGTATCAATAAACCATATGAATGAATTAAGGATCATTTCCACATTTTGACAAAAATCAAGCACTTAGATTTCTTTCAGGAGGTCCCATGATGGTTTATACTGTAACTATAACTTGTGTTAACTATTATATTGTATTTACATGCAATAAGAAATACATACCATCCAGCTTGACACTTGCAAGCAAAGTTGAAAAAACTAAAAGAAAAAAATTTAATATAAACCTCAAAACCTCAACATTTTTCATGCCAGGATACAAATACTTCAATCTTTGCACAAACTCACCAATGAATGTGTAAAAGAAGTGCATGGTGATCGCGCTGCCTTGGGATCTGTGATCTGTTTCAAAGCGAAACTGTGTTTTTAAAGTAAGAAACCCAGAAACTCCCCTCATGTATGCTTCAATTCCAGGAAAACAGGAAAAGAGGATCCTTTCCCGTAACAAAAAAAATGTTGGCTTCAGCAAAAAAAAAAAAAAAGAAAAAAAAAAAGTGTCATTTGCACAACCAGGGTGAAATATTAACGGGAAATGCCTGCGTAAAAAGTGTAGATGCAAACTAAGACAAACAACAAAAGACAATTCACTAATTTATTTATTAATTCTCAGGCTTTACTTCTCAGTTTTTTTGTTTAAGTTAGGTTTTCACTGCATAAACTTACAGAGGACTGCTGCATCTGCATTTGGACATAACCTAATAATATTGCAGAAATATATGCAGTAGATGCATGTGGCAGAAAACATCTTGCAAATGACATCCTCTGCTTTTAGGATATGTCCATACAGTACATACATACATAAATACATACATACATAATTCTGATGCACTCTATAATGACCAATTATATATAACCATGCCCTGTCCTATGACCATTAACTATAATGAAGTCATACATCATGAAGCATTTCGGTTCACAGACCTCAAGCATACAAAAGGAGGCATTCATTTGGGGCTTCCTAGAATGTTAAAAAATATATAAATATCACTGCAATAACTGATGTTAACTTAAGACTTTTAACTTGTATTAAAAACTAATGCTTTTTATCCCATACTGCAGAATAAGCTAGATTTAATGGCATTCCTTTTTTAAACTCGAATCAGGAATTGCTGAAAACTCAAGCCATTGCTACTGCCATGGCAGCAAATCCTGTTCCTTTAAATTGTTGTTTAACATCGCACTGCCGGCGGACATCTGTATTTAACAGGATCCTGAATGCAGCATAATTCAAACCGTAGTGTCTACTGAAACAGGAAAGACATGCGCTTCGGGGATGAGCTGGTGTTGGTGCTGAATTAAACCCGTTCACAGTGCATCGTCAACGTCACAAATCATACAACACAATGCGCTGTGTGCATTTTAGACAAGTCGGATTAAAACAACATATGTAAGATTAAAACGTCATTCGCACAGCTTTTCGATGTTTACAATCTTTCGAATAAGTGGAGTGTAAGACTAAAAGGCCACCAAAATCAATTCAACAGGAAAAAAAAAAAATCATTAAATAATCTAATAAATAACAAGAAATCTGTAAATAAGATAAAACCCTTAATAAATCTGATCACCTGTACAGAGGACTAAGGAATATCCCTGAATAATACTTCTACATACTTGATAAATAAACAATAAATGAATTTCGACTATGCTTCGAGTGCTTTATACACAGTCTCTTTAAAAACTGTCACAGGAAAAAAAAAAAAAAAAAAAAAAGGTTAAAAGTGAATACACATACTGTAGCTACCCGAAGACTGAGTGAAAGTTCTTGGCAGAAAGGAGTATTGAGAGAGTTGGCCAACACCCGTTCAGTGAGCTGTGAACGCACCGAGAGGTCACATTCATCATAAAGAATTAAACGGTCCAGAATAAATCCACTCGTTTATCTTTTAGGACACTAGGTTAAGTCAATCCTAGCTTTGTCAATCTGAAATCATGTTATCATGTCATTTCCTCATTTAAAAAATCTTTATTTTTTGTAGTTACATATGCTTATTTCTCTCTATTTGTCTGGTCACATCTTTAATGTAAAAATGTACAGAAGCAAACATTTTTTAAACGAGCATTTGTTTAAACAAAGAAGCTGGCAAAGTTAAACACTCTGAGGAATCCTGCCGTGTCCCATTGGCTCATCATTGCAGTTTATAGAAGGAGGAACTAGCTGATCAGATCGCAACCTGAAACATCCAGGCGCTGTTTTGAAATCTGCCTTAACTACACAAACCTATACTCCGAGATCATGAACTACACTGAAGCTTTCTTTGCTACCTTCACAGGGGCAATTTGTTACACGTGAAGCCTCCAAGTCTGGCTGACAGAGGAACTGCAACAGCAAAGAATAAATTAAATGAATGGCCTCAGAGGGCAGAGCTAATTTCAGGTTTTGTTTTTTTCTTAATGCTTGAATGATTCATAGGTCACTGTGTGGCTTAACGAACAAAAAAACATTCCTGTGGAACTGCTCAGGTACAGGGCTGGACTGAAAAACAAGAGACAAAAAAAAAAACTAAACAAAACAAAAAAAAAAAACTTGGAGTGCTATTCAGTAAAACTACATTAAAAATATAAGAAATTCTGCCTCTTTGGACGCAAAATATGTGATTCTTTTGTGTGGAAATTCATTTATCGCCACACTGACTCCAGAATTGAATTTTTTTTATTTATTCATTTGTACATGTTCGTTTTTGACGTGGAAAAATATTGCAGTTCCTCTGTAGCACTAAATGATCCAAACTATTCACATACAAGCAGACAGAACATCATTGTGTGTTACAGGTGCAAATTATGATTTAAGATTTATTTATTTTTGTTTAAAATTGCAACAAAAAAATTATTAAAAATAAATTATATGGAATCAGGATATTCATAAAATCGTGATAGTAAAAGATTCGCAATACAAACCGAATCAGCACCTATGTATACGGACATCGTATCGGCTAGACCTTGTTGATTCCTATCCCTAGTATACATACCATTTCTCCCCTCCTAATATTTTGCTTCACAAGGGTAACGCTTGTCAAATGTGTTAAATAAAAAGGTTAGAAAACCTCTCATGTGCTGTCACTGTAGAGTGTTGGCTAACTCGATCACAAACAAAATCGCGGAGTGTCGAGCTCAGCTGAAACCAAATAAATATGTGCAAATCCTTTTCCCCGAATAACGGAAAGACAAGATGAAAGATTGCTGATTAATTGAGGGCACCATCTCCCACTTCACATTGGCCTGCAGTCAGTAGGGCCCACACGCTGGAGTGTGTTAAATATCAACAGTAACTTTACAGAGGAACTTGGTTGATGGAACTGGTGATCTGGTACAGAGCTACCCAGCAAACACCTGAGGCTGTAGAGGAGGGGGTAAGCCCTCGCTGTCTAGATTGTCCGAGTCGATCGCAGAGGTGGACGCAGCGCCGGAGTCCAGGTGAAGCCCTTCTAGGACATTCTGAACAGGAGCCTCCACTCCGATCTCATCGTTCCAATCGATGAGATCGTTCTCCGGCCTGTCGGCTCTCGGGCCGCTTCGTGATGAAGAGGGTGGGGGAAGAGAGATTCCACGGGCCTGTGGCCTCTCAGGGGACGCCTGGTCAGACATATAGAGTTCAAACTCCTCTGTAGTCAGGTTTAGAGACCGGGCATCCAGCTTCTCTATGAACGCTATTGCACAGCACTAAATGAGGAAGAAAAAAAAACAGAGAGAGATTCAGTCTTGACATGTTTCCCAACAGAGGAAACTTTTAACACAATCACCAAATATTATATTAGAGCATGGGCAAAATAAAGGCAACGCGTGTTTAACATTCACTTTATACAACAAGGACAAGTTCATATGCCGATCTCCGGTTTAAAAGTGAGCAGTGTTCGGGATAAACACGCACCAGGTTGGTGAAGTAATACCCGTCTTCGCCGCTCATCAGGCGCCTGGGGTTGCAGAAGCGGGTGATGTACTGGATGTTGGACTGCAGCCGAGGTGGGTTGGCCTTCAGCACCACGTAGATGAGCACCGGGAGGAAGTCGTCAGCCGACGCGGCCTCTCTCTTGCTGCGCTTAATGGCGCTGAAGATGTGCTTGCTGCACCTGGTGACGTAACCCAGTTTATCCCTGGGCACTCGCTTGGAATCCATCTCGATTATATCTGTAACACAAAGCATTTACATGACCGGTTTAGTGGGCCTTTGCATTAAATCAGAAAGAAATTAAAAACACACACCTGTACATATGTCCATTACTAATAAGTTTGTGATAGAAAAACACTGAAAACACAAGCCAAACCTCAGATTTATATAAATATATAAATGTACTTGTTCAAATATGTAACAGCTAGGAAATTGTACACCAGATGCTCCACATATATCAATGTAAAAAGTGTACAATACGGTATAGAGAGACTTTTTGGAAGGAGTCTCCAGTGTCAGTCAGTATGAGGTTTATGTCATTATGAATATATTTTTTGCAGTATTTAATGTCAAAAATACAGGCTGGAATAAAAATACAGACTGGTGAGGGAACTATTCTATATTTCTAATGCCGGGATGCATGATAACAGGAACTAACATGCTTTGCAAACGTTACACAAAATTAAATCTTTCTTTTTTAACGCCATGCCAGCTTCTATGGCTACAGTATATTCATAGCGAGAGTCATATTTTTTCTAAGAACTTTAAAGCTACATTTGGATTTACTTGTTTAAAAACTTTTTTTTTAAGTGCCAACAGAATAAAAAAAGGTCCTTAAAGGAGTAAAAGAGTTACAATCAAATAAAACCTGTTTAATGGTCAGCATGATAAACATTGTGGTGGATTTTCTCTAGACAGGAAAAATGTGTGCGTAGCTTTTGAGTGTTCCACAACATTAAATCCAACTAAAAACAAATAGGTATGGGTTGTGTTTAATTAAATAAAAAAAACAAAATACAACACGGTTTGCATCGTAAATCATGGTAACTTAAGAGAAATACAACCTGGTGGTAAAGGTAACTTTGCTCTGCAACAGCCTGCATTACACCACTCTATTGTTGATTTTTTTTCTATAACCACAACAAAAACCTTACCAGTAATCGCCCTGTCCAGACTGTCTGCCACTGCAGGGATCTCCTCATTTAGTGGAGCACATAGCATCTGAACCGTAACCCAGTGCAAAGCCCTAAACATACACAAAACCTTTAATCAGACTTGAAAATAAAACAAACAGACCTTTCTGTAATTAACAATGTTGTCAAATAATACACATGTTAACAACACGAGCGTGTGCCTGGCCACCGATGTCGCACCTGATTCTCTTCTGGATGGCCAAGTCTTTGGCCTCGTCCTCTGCAGATTCAGGACAGAAAACCTGTTCATACAACTGCAGCGTTATGTACTTCTCCACTTCATCCATTATTGCCTCTACCCGCTCTGGATTCCCTGACATACACACAGACCAACAACGTTTAAAAAAAACAAAACAAAAAAAAAAAAAAAATCAATCAAATTATCTATAAACCTGTAATAACATAAAGGAACCTTATATTCTTAATACCTTTGTAGATATTGTGTAGGCGGTCAGACATGCTCTGGTAAAAGTCCTGCACAGCCTCCGAGAGATCGTCTGCGCCAAGTTCCTGAAAAAATATCAG
>JAOTRS010000022.1:13059130-13070850 GCA_028565755.1 Dinotopterus cunningtoni
CTGTGTATGTTTGTCTTTACTTCGTCCCTCTGTCTGTTTATCGCAGCCTCACCGCTGTGACAAGTGTCCCCAGTCATACAACGTGGAGTTTAACCTCAGGCTGCACAAGTCGACTCACAGCACGACCGAGCCCACGTGCCCTGTGTGTGAGAAAAAGTTCAGCCGAGTCGCCAGTCTCAAATCTCACATCATGGTGCACGAGAAAGAGGAGGTGAGACAAATGAGTGTGCATCGGTTTGTCGCAGTGAACAAATATGGCGCGTGGGAGTTACTGTAAATACTATACAGTGTAATACGGTAAGTACTGTACAGTGTAATACCATAAAGACCGCACAGTATAATACGGTAAATACCATACAGTATAATACAGGAAATACCTCACAGGGTAATACGGTAAATACCGCACAGTGTAATACGGTAAATACCATACAATGTAATACAGTAAATACCACACAGTGTAATACGGTAAATACCGCACAGTGTAATATGGTAAATACCACACATTGTAATACGGTAAATATCGTACAGTGTAATACGGTAAATACGTACAGTGTAATATGGTAAATACCACACAGTGTAATACGGTAAATACCGCACAGTGTAATACGGTAAATACGTACAGTGTAATATGGTAAATACCACACATTGTAATACGGTAAATATCGTACAGTGTAATACAGTAAATACCACACAGTGTAATATGGTAAATACCATACAGTGTAATAGAGTAAATACCACACAGTGTAATACGGTAAATACTGACAGTGTAATACAGTAAATAGCCATAGGTTGTGTGGTTCTGAGTTTGTGCACTGTGATCAAGCATGTAAACTATGTGTGTGTGTGTGTGTGTGTTTGCTGCGGGTCAGAATCTGCTGTGCACGGAGTGCGGCGATGAGTTCGTGCTGCAGAACCAGCTCACCCTGCACCTGGAGGAGCACCGGCGAGAACTCTCCGGAACCCGGGTTTTCACCTGCAAGACCTGCAGCGCCGAGTTCCCCTCGGGCAATCAGCTGAAGGAGCACAACCGCACCCACGCAAAGATTAGGTGTGTGTTTGTGTTTGTCTGTGTGGCGGGTGATTATGCATATGTTCAAGTGTTTGATCTGTCTGTCTGTCTGTCTATCTGTCTGTCTCAGTGTCTGTTTATTTTACACTTTGTCTGTCTGTCTTACATTTTTGACTCTACAGTGCATTCAGAAAGTATACAGACCCTCTTAACTTTTTTCAGTTATGGTATGTTGCAGCCTAATACCATAGTTGAAAGAGTAAAGAATTTTTGAAAGTGAAAACAGAATTTTAGAAATGTCTGTAAATTTATTATTAAGATAAAACTGAAGTATCATGTGTATTTAGGTATTCAGTTCCTTCGCAACAACACTTGAAATTTATCTCAGATACGTCCCGTTTCTCTTGATCGTTGCCGAGAAGTTTCTACACCCTGGTCATTGTCCACTTGATGTGTGTGTCTCTGCAAATATATATTTATATACAGTTAAACCATGGATTGCGAGCATAATTCGTTCTTGTATATCAAAGCACTCATATATCAAATCAAATTTTCCCCATAAGAAAAAATGAAAACCCGTTTGATTATTCGTTTCAAAACCCAAAAATATTCAAATAAAAATAATTAATGCATAATATAAAGTAAAATTTTTTTTTTAAATAAACCTGCACTTTACCTTTCGAAAGAATCTCGACAGAGCAATGTTTCCGGTTGTGTGTGTGTGTGTTCATTAACAAGTCTGCTTCAGGTTTCTGCTCACCCATCTGTTTCTTCCTGTCTGTCTGTTCATCTTACATTGTCTGTCTCTTCTCCAGTCTGTCTGCCTCTCTGTCTGTTTATTAATCTGTTAATTTATTTATTTATCTGCCTCTCGTTTTGCCCATCTATGCCTGTTATGTTAAATGTAATGACATTTGAAGTTAAGTAGCTTGTGTGTGTGTGCATGTGTGTGACAACGGAGAGACAGAGACGGAGAGATGAGTTTGACTTTCTTGTTGTCTGATGTGTAACTGTTTATACATCAATTGTGTTATTTTTTTCCTGCTTAATGCAGATAGATTTTTATTACGACACAGAAAACAAACAGACCTAAGATCAGACTCCAGTACTCCATTGAACAGACACATTGTGTGTTTTTGCATCAGGTGTATCAGCATTTGTGTGTGTGTGTGTGTGTGTGTGTGTGCACATTTTGTTTTCAGGCCGGTTATGAGCAGCTCACGGAACTACAAGAGGAGCATCGACCGCAGCGGTTTCACCAACACGTGCCATCACTGCGGCAAAACGTTTAAAAAACCCAGTCAGCTTGTCCGACACATCCGCATTCACACTGGTAACACACACACATACACACATTGATGATATATTTGATATATAAATAATATTTGCAGCGCTTCTACTTGTAGTGCTGTTATGATGGAATGTTTTAATAGTGTGTGTGTTTGTGTGTTTAGGAGAACGTCCATTTAAGTGCACACACTGCGGTAAAGCTTTTAACCAGAAGGTGGTGCTGCAGACTCACATGGTGCGACATACCGGCGAGAAGCCACACCTCTGCATGCAATGCCCCGCCTCCTTCTCCCAAAAAGGAAATCTGCACTCGCATGTACAGAGAGTGCACTCTGAGGTGATTCACCTCATCTGTTTGTATTGCTATATTTATTTCTCTCTGTGTTATGTTTTGCCCAGTAACGCGCACACATACACACACACACACACACACACACACACACACACACAGTTTCCATTAACATCTGTCGAGGTGTTAGCGTGTCTCTGTTAGCACGCGAGGGTCAGAGGGCCACTCATGGGCCGTTCCATTTCATGACACAAAGCACACATGCACAGGCTAAAAGGGCTTCAGAAATGTCTCATAAGATGAAGCGTTGCTGTTGTTATAAGACCAGCTAATGGACTGGCACACGTGTACAGGGCAACACTGGTGTCTAAAAATGGCAGATATTACAAATAATGGTTAATTAAGAAGATAATAGTTGTGTCAGGTCTAAACAAGCGTAACCAAGGTTGTCAGTGGAAAACTTATAAATAACAGAAGCCTATATGCTTGCTCATTTTTTCTGCTTCCAACACATCAACTTCTTGATATTGTCACTGTAGCTACATACTATTTTATTTCTATAGTGCTTTTAACAATTGACATTGTTGCAAAGCAGCTTTACACAAGTTATGTATGAATTGTGAATGTGTATGAATCAAAATGATTCGATAGTCCCTGATGAGCAAGCCGAGGAAGAGTGGCAAGGAAAAACTCCCTGAGATGCCAGTAGGAAATATTGTGAAGGCTAAACAACTCAGCCAGAGCCTGTGTAGTCTGATCCAATACAAAACCTACTCAAGCTCAAATTGCTGAAAAGATTAATGTTGGTTCTGATAGAAAGGTATCTCCCTGATGGTGAATAATCGTAATTTTGGAAAAAAAATCCTCAACACGAGTTCACAGTTCGAAACAGCTCTGAGACAAAATGGGGTCTGTTAGAGTATAATGTGTAACCAAAACACCTACCCTGTATGTTAGGTTATTTTATGTTTTTCATTGTATATTTGTGTCAGAGGTGTAAAAGACTTACGAATGAATCCGACTTACAAACGCGCTACCCGGAATGGAACTCGTTCGTAAGTCAGGGACTCACTGTATTTCGCAAAGATAACCTGATTAAATACAAAATGCAGTTTTTAAATGATGATTTCATTTATTAAGGGGGAAAAAAGCTGTCCAAATCTGCCATGCTCTATGTGGAAAAAGTAATTGCCTCCTAAACCTACCCTGTTCCACCCTGGGCGGCAACAACTACAATCAAGCGTTTGCGATAACTGGTTTAACCAGCTGTCCTAATCTATTTTCTATTTTTAATATTTTCAGTTTTATTTTTCCGTAAATGTGTAGTTGAATTGATGAAATGCTCTCAGGTCAATCTTGACTTCACCAATGGAGAGAGGAACGTTTGAAGGATTTGATCAACCAGTGATGAACCTGTTCTGTGAAATACCTGCCTGCCATGGATACGATATATGAGGACTTCACAGCAGGCACGTGCAGAGGATGGATAAAACACTCTTAAGGATTCTTTCAGTGCTGAATTGTGATGTGGAAGAGAATCTGTGGCCTGACAGGAAAGTATAGAAGTGTTTAGAAATGTTGTAGCGGCAACAACTGCAATCAAGCGTTTGCGATAACTGGCAGTGACTCTTTCACAACGCTGTTGAGGAATTTTGGCTCACTCATCTTTGCAGAATTCTTTTAAATCAGCCACATTGGAGGGTTTTTGAGCATGAAGCATTTGATGTTTCAGGTCATCTCAATCGGATTTAAGTCCAGACTTTGACTAGGCCACTCCAAAACCTTAATGGTTTTTGTTTTTGAAATTGTTGATGGAACATTCTCCTTCAGGATTTTCTGGTAGTCACAGAATTTATGGTTCCATCAATTATGGCAAGTCGTCCAGGTCATGAAGCTGCTAAGAAAACCTCAGACCGTCACACTACCACCACCATGTTTGACTGTTGGTATGATGTTCTTTTTATGAAATGCTGTGTTAGTGTTACACCAGATGTAACGGGAAGCACGATTACTTTTTCACATAGCGCCAGGTAGGTTTGGACAGCCTTTTTTCTTTAATAAAAGAAAGCAGTCTCTTCAGTTTTTTTTTCCCAAAACAGAGCTGAAATTCTCAAGACAATTTGTGCAATCTGCACATCAGCCTCTCATTCCATCGAACAAATTGCAAATGCTTTGGCACGTTCATGCAAATGATTCTGTACAGCTGTCTGCTGTTTCCTACATTCTCATTTGCTTATGTCATGTTGATTAAAATGTAATTTACTGCTTCTCTGCTGAATAGTCTCTCTCTCTCCGAAAGCATCAAAGCATTCGTCCATGATCACAACTGGATGAATGGTTTAACCAGCTGATCTAATCTATTTTCTATTTCTATTAGAGTTTTATTTTTCCGTAAATTTGTGGTTGAATTGATGAAATGCTCTCAGGTCAATCTTGACTTCATTAGTGGAGAGAGGAACGTTTGAAGCATTTGATCAACCAGTGATGAACCTGTTCTCTGAAATACCTGCCTGCCATGGATACAGTATATGAAGATTTCACAGCAGGCACCTGCAGAGAATGGATAAAACACTATTAAAGATTCTTTCAGTGCTGAATTGTGATGTAGAAGAGAATCTGTGGCCTGACAGACAGGAAAGTCTAGAAGTGTAGAATAACAGCACTTTAATTTCTCATACTCTGCTGCATGTACAGTTCTGCTTAAGGGGTGTTTTCCAATTTTTACATTTGGACTTTTTTTCCTTTCCCAAGAGATGCTGTTCTTCATCATTGTATACCGTGCTTAAAACAGTCTTATCTTTTTCTTTTCTGTATCACAGTGACAAGGCGTCTTACTGTCAAAGTTACAGTATAATCAGCAAAAAGCACAAGCATAAATCCTTTACATTTTCTAGCAATCAATATTCTACGTACAGTACTGTATAACATTGTCTCTCACTGTCCGAAGCGACCGGTGAAAAGCTGCATACATTCATAAAAGCATTATTTTCACACCGTTTTGAATAATCTTTCGAAACTACTTTTGAGAACGCACTTACCTCTGTTGGACATGCAATTTTAAACCTGGAACATTCTTGCTGTCATTTACATTACAGCAGTGCTAAACCTCTTGTTCCTGTTTTTTTTTTCTCTCACTCTGAAATGAGACACGAAATAAATGTTACCAGGAAACCTGGGACGCTTGACGTCCTGTGGTGGAAAACAAAGTTAAAAAGCATTGCTTCCATATATGTTAACTAAACATCTACTTTCAGAAAACTATACTTTTCTCTTCGTTACATAGGAACACATTTTTTTTATACTGTTAGCAGCTTTGTGTCCTATTTGCACTTTATAGATTTTTGCTACGAATCACTGCAGTTTGAAAATCATGGCTGTGATTTCATTCAACACTTCTCATTTCTTCTCAATAAATTTAATCAAATGAATAAATCAAAGATATTAGAACAGATGTTTTTACCGTGACAGGCTTTAAAAGCACCCAAAGACACAGTTTAAAATTTGGTTGTGTATCAGCAGCAACCTCATTTCCCTTTTCATCTATTCCAACAACTCAGCATTCAGCATCACCAGTATACTAATCACTGGCCTTGTCATCTCTCATTATCTGCACCAGTTTCTCACTTGTTTATGCCTTATGTTAGATGTTTGAAGTTAGATGTTTTTTATGCTTGAATGATTCATAGATTCTCAAACAATGAGAGGTCTCCCTCCTTTCCTCCGGTCCAGTCTGACCTCCACCATGTGTGTGATGTTTATTCACCCTAAGAGTGCAAGCACCGTTCTCAGCATGTGACATGAATTTAATTTGCGAGAGTTTAATTTGAGAGTCAGGCACTTGCCGCGTGTCAAAATGCTTTTCTTTCTCAGACATCTGAGTTTGGCTTTGCGATAATATTTGTATTCAGCATCTTGAAGTAAACGCACACTGCTATCAGTTTCTCTACCATCTCACCTGGGAACTTGTGTCTGACACATGCCAGAAAGTATATGAATAATGTTTCATAGTCTGGAAAGTGAGGTGCCTGGAGACCTACTGTCTTCATTCCTAATATTTGGCAGTCACCATGTCAATATCAGGGTAATTTTTAAAAAGTAAACTCCGCTCAAACTTATCGACTTGCCCAGTTTCCCAAGAGATGCTGTTCTTCATCATTGTCAGTTGTTTAAACCTTAAAACCATTAACAATAAAACCACATAGGTTTTGGGTTTCACTTGTGCTACTGGGGTGGTTCTGGCCCCATGACTTTGCAGGGCCTCTGGAGGAGTCCTGTGGTGTCTGGCATAAGAATGTTGGCAGTGGATCCTTTGGGTGATGTGGGTTGCAGGGTGGGTTCTTAGTTGATCGCATTTGTTTGTCCGGCGCATCCCATGGGTCATTGACTGGATTGGGATATGGGGAGTTTGGAGGCCTGGTTGGTGGCCTTGAGATTTTCCTGCTGGGCCCTATGTGTGGCGGGCTGTGGTACACTGGGTGTTTTGGTGCCTTCCTCTTGTGGCCAGCATTAACTTTGCTACCCGTGACCATGGGTAAGTCTTGGGTGCCCCGATCCTGCCACAAGTTTACTGGTACATAGTTGGTAATATGTTGTTGTTAAGTTAACCTGGTGGTGAGGTTGATGTTATGACTGATTGGTGTATAGCGGTGTTAATGTATCTCTGACAACGCTGGAGGGTCAGAGACTCAAAGTCGTGACCTCTTAGCTGCTCTGATGCATCACTGTCATTACAAATGTCCTGTGTAATGCAATCCTTCTATTTATTACGTCTGTTATTTATTTTTTTTCTACTGTGTAATTATAGACCATCTGGTAAAGATAGAAAATATTCTCTCTCTCTCTCTCTCTCTCTCTCTCGCTCTGTGCATGCCTCACTCTGTCAGACCGCAGGCGTCCCCGTGTACCCGTGTATGGACTGTAGCTGCGTGTACAAGAAGCTGGGCAGCCTGAACGCCCACATCAGTAAAATGCACATCTCCATCATGGAGGTGGAGTCGTCTTCCAACAGCCAGGTACACCCCACACATGTACACCATCTCACACAAGCACCTCTACATCGTGCTCATTAACTCGCTTCCCCACTCACTTCCTGTTTCCTGTAGGCAGAGGCAGAACCTGGCCAGACAGGAGGAGGGACAGAAGGAACGGAGGGTGTGACCGATGTGATCCAGCAACTGCTGGAACTTTCAGAACAGGTAACGAGCGACCAAGCTCAGGCTCCGCCCCCAGGACCGGCGATCACTATGGAGGCAGCTATCAATCAAGATATCTTGCAGGTGAGCCGAGACTGGAGATTGGAAATAGATAATTAAGGGCGTTTTCACATTAGGGGCCCAGGATCTTTTCCAAGAAACACTTGACACAAAAGTCTGGTTCATTTTGATCAGTGAGAAGACAATCGTTCCGCATTCAGGATCGTACCTGAGAATAGAAGTAGATCGCTGTTTAGACGCAAAGTGTAAATACGCAAGTGTACCCGAGAACGGAGCACGAAAATAACATGAGCGCTGGCTAGTGGGGGGACGGGCTAATGTAAAAACACCCTACAGAGAAAGAAGGACAAATAGACATAAAGATGGAAATGCGTAGATAAACTCATTTGGATGCACGCTCTCATTTTCTTTTCTCATTTTATTTCTCTTTATTACGTTCTTCATTGTCGCTGATTTTGTAAACAGTATGAATCTGGGTTCAAAACCCTATGTATTAACCAGATCCATTATTAAACCTAGAGTTATGGTCCACTAGTCGACTGGTTTTTGATTTATCTAGAGGCCGGATTTTTTTTGTTCTCCATCTCAGCTTCACTTTCTCATAAGGTGATTGAAGTCATCAAAATTGCATAAAGTAAAAAACAATTCCCCAGCTGAATGTGAAGCTTAAAACTGTGACAGTCACAGTACTGCTTGCCATCATTGTTGCATGAGTTCAAAACCTTAATTCGATTGCAGTACAGCCGAGTAATGAAGGGGTGTTTCCCATTAATGAAACCATGGAATCGAAAAAAAATAAATAAATCTAAGCAACGAGAGCAACAAAGAAGTAAAATGATATTTGTAATAACATTATCAGCCAACTTGTAAACCTTTCCCTCATTACCATAATATGTAAGATATAAAAATAAGTCCTGATGATATTAGTGTTTCCAGAAGGATCATAATTTTCTTGTTGTATGTATATAAAAGATAATCTTTTTTTTTCTGTCCTGACCAGAGTGACAGAATTTAAGTTCTCTAATAACATTCAGCTTTTCAATAATATTTCTCAATTTATTTCTCTTTATTATGTTCTTCATTATCGCTGATTTTGTAAACAGTGTGAATGTGGCTTCAAAACCCTATGTGTTAATCAGATCCGTTATTAAACCTAGAGTTATGTTCCACTGGTTGACGAGTTTTTGATTTATCTAGAGGCAGGATTTTTTTTTTTTGTTCTCCTTCCGAGCTCCGATTGAAGTCATTAATGTTGTATGAAGTGAAAAACGTACTTTAGTTTGAAGAGAAAAGGAAAATTGGGTATAAAACAGACAGGTACAATTCCTCATCAATGGCTAGTGCAAGATCTAAAAGTCACATGGTCCACAGCAAACCAATAGTAGTAGGCATCAACTTTCTGGTATAACCCCTAGCTCAGTACTTAAATAACAGCAAATAAAGTTTTTTTTCCCCTAAATTCAACAGGATAAGAATTCTGTGGCTTGATTTGTGTGTGTGTGTTTGAGAACAGCAAGCCCTGCAGAACAGCGGCCTCAGCTCAATCCCAGTTCAGTCGGCGGCTCAGGGGAGCACTGCAGTTCCTCCACTTACCACAGATGGCGCCAACACCAACCCTGCAAACATCCACAAGGCCACTGACACCGCGCCACACAAACTGGTGAAAAAGGAGAAGAGGAGCATCTTTAAAAAGAATGTACAGATTCCTGGTGTGTGTGTGGGCGGGCATGCGTAGTTGTGATTCATAAATGTTTATTAATTGATTTATGGGATGTTTATGATAGCGTCTGTGGAAGATAATGGGAACATGTGGATAATTTGATAGAACATGTCAGAACGTGATGATTTATGGGTAGTTCTGCCATGCTACTCAGTGCTGTGACAGAAAAACATGTTACATAATAACCTGAATCCAGGACACTGATCCAAACAGCCTGAAAGACTGAAGGCTGACTGTACGCCCATGGCAGTGTTCATGCTTTTTCCGCTGTGTTTTTGGATCAGGTTTAGGCTAGTTAATATAATATTTTAAATCACTTGGTGCTGACTCATTTTTTACACTTGTACAAGTGTGTGTGTGTGTGTGTGTGTGTACTTTTCTCTGAGTTATTAACCTAAACTCTAATGTTACTAATTAGTAATAATATTAGTTTCTACTGAAGTAATTAGTCTAACCTCTAATTGGTTCGTTGACTGACTGATTAGCAGTAATATGTTAGCTTGTTGGCACTGATTATGGTTAAATTTTATTATTTTGTATGAATGATTGCCTGTTTGACCGCATAATTAATTGACTAATCATTGCCTGACAGATTACTGATTAATTGATTAATTAGTCAGTCATTTAGTCACTGTTAGTCTGTCAGTTAACTGGGTGATTGAATGACTAATTGATTAATTGAATGGTTCACTGACTGCCTGTCTTACTAAATTGACAGACTGATTAATTGACTGACTGACTGACAGTCTGACTGACTCCCTGACTGATTTATCGACTGAGTGACTGATTAATTGGCTGACAACCTGATTTACTGACTGACTGACTGATTAAATAACTGACAAGCTGATTGACTGACTGACTTATTAATTGTCCGACAAACTGATTTACTGACAGACTAATTCAGTAACTAACTTACTGACTGTCTGATTAAATGACTGATAAGCTGATTGACTGACTGTCTGATTGACTGACTGTCTGATTGACTGACTGAGTGATTGACTGAGTCTGACTGACTGATTGACTGACTGACTCAATAACTGACTGACTAAATGGCTGACAGGCTGATTGACTGACTGACTGATTGAATGGCTGACAGGCTGATTGACTGACTGACTGACTGACTGATTTACTTACTGAACGACTGACCAATAGTCCGACTGACTGACTGATTTACTGACTGAATGATTAAATAGCTGACAAATTGATTTACTATCTGATTGACTGATAGTCTGACTGATTTACTGACTGAATGACTGACCGATAGTCTGACTGACTGACTGATTGACTGATTAAATAGCTGACAAACTGATTTACTGACTGATTGACTGATAGTCTAACTGACTGACTGATTTACTGACCGAATGACTGACCGATAGTCTGAGTGACTGACTGATAGTCTGACCGATTTACTGACTGACTGACTAGTTGACTGACTGACTGATTAAATAGCTGACAAACTGATTTACTGACTTGAGTGACTGATTGACTGATAGTCTGATTGACTGACTGATTTACAGACTGACTGATTTGCTGACTGAGTGACTGACAGACTGATTAATTGGCTGACTAACTGAATGACTCACTGACTGACTGATTTTTTTAACTGACTGACTAATTTACTGACTGACTGATCGACTGAATAATTGATTGACTGATTGACCGACAGATTAATTGACTGACTGACTGATTGAGTATTAGAATCATTGTTTGTTTAGCTGACTGACTGATTGATTGATTGATAAACTAATTGTCTGTATATTTATATATTGATCATTTACATATGTCTGTGCGTGTGCGCATATTTTCAGGCACTATCAGAGAGGAGTCTGGAGTGCGGTGGCACGGTTGCCCATACTGCTGTAAGGAGTTCAAGAAGCCGAGCGATCTGGTGCGTCACATCCGCATACACACTCACGAGAAGCCGTACAAGTGTGCGCAGTGTTTCAGAGCGTTCGCTGTGAAGAGCACGCTCACTGCCCACACCAAAACACACTCTGGCATCAAGGCCTTCCAGTGCACACACTGCAAGAAGAGCTTCTCTACCTCCGGCAGCATGAAGGTGCATATAAGGCTGCACACAGGTGAGTGTGGACAGGCGCATGAGCGCGCACACACACACACACACACACACACACACACACACAGTGTAAGTCTAAAAGCTATTAGCTAGCTTATCATCGTTTCTGGGCGTTATTACTT
>JAOTRS010000022.1:13133202-13147907 GCA_028565755.1 Dinotopterus cunningtoni
GGTCATGAATGCATGAACTAGCTTTTCTGCATCAGATACGGATAAGATGTTCCTAAGCTTGGCAATATTTCTAAGGTATGGTTGGACAAAAATTTGTCAACCTCTGGAAAGAGAAAACAAATCACAAATAAAACAATGTCCATGGCATAATTTGACTTCTTTAAATAAATAAAAAATCTTTCATTAATGCAAATAAATGCAAAAAAAAAACCTTTTACCTATTCCCTGCTGTGAATTGATTGAGAGATAGAAAGCTGTGCTTATTGTTCATTCTGTGCACAGAATGAATATTGCATGGGCTCATGAAGAAAACAAATACTGGACAATATAGCTAGCAGTCCTTACATCCAGCCTCCCAAAGCAAACAGACTCTGCATCCTCTTGATGCAGCCTTGATGGTCCAGAACATTACTCAGCCTCTGGTCAATTACCTGGCCTAATCATGCCATTATAAGATACTTACATCACTTTCAAGCTGTAAATGTTGATCCCCAGGTGCATCCAGAAGTGTCATTACATTTCCCTCAACTACAGTACATTAAGCCACTGAGTTTAAACAAAAAAAAATATATACCAATAATAAAGATGTTGCATTTCTCTCAGAAATGGTGATATTAGATGGGAGGATTATATGATCTATCAATAGATTGGCAATTAAACTATTAGGGTTGAGCAATACATTATCTCCTGAGGTCTGACAGATAATAATAACTAATATCATAATTATCATTAAGTTGCTCTGCAAAAGAGATTTTTGTTAAATATTGTAAATGGAAACAATATTGGGGAAAAGAAACATACACAAACACACACAAGAAGATTTTGATCTGCATTAGAAATTATTATTTTTTGCACAACTGGGTTCATGCTGGATTTGCTCTGAACAAAAGCTGTAACATTTTTGTAAAAACAAAAAAAACAAAAAAAAAACTTGTGGTTTAGTCACTCCAACAGTCCAACCACAATTCAAATCAATTTACAATACTGAATCACATTGTGATTCAATTCTCCGAGTATTTTGAACAAAGCCGGATTTTAACAGCTTCTTTCTCATACAATCTCAATAGATTGCATGAGCAGGGGGTGGAATATGGCATGAGAGGCCAGTACTTGGCAAAGTAAGAGAGTCAGAGCTTAACATGAATGCTGGGCCGATGCTATGCCTCAAAGGACAGAAAAGGATACCTTTTGAGATTATAGTGAGAACTGGGTTGGAAATGATCCCGGGGCTGGGACAAAAGGAGCCGTTTGGTGGGCTTGACATGTAGCTTGGACTGTAACAGGGTTAAAATTTAGAGCTTAAGAGGTCATTCATAGGCCTATGAAGGAGCTTGAAACCACCATGATGTCCTCAAAGCTAGGTTGTTGAGCATGCATGTATCTGAGCAAGCTCAACGTTAATGAGGTTTGAGTGCTGAGAAAGCATGTCATCACCACAGCTCTGGTGCACAGAGATCACTATATTATTGGAGCTTTGGAGAGCAGCAGTTACAATGTCATTAGAGAGGTTGCGCTGCAGCCATAATGTTCTCAAAGCCAGGTGGTGGGCAGAGCAGAGTGTCCTAAAATCCATACTGTAGAGTAAACAGGGTGTCCTCATGGCACCAATAGGGCAAGTCAAAGCATTGTTGGGATAGAGCAGGGCATGATTCAGGCACAGCATAGCATGATTTGCTGTTGGCCAGTAGTTCAGGACTGGAATTTCCTACAGTCTACCTGAGCCTCCAATAACGAACTCGACTCAATATTAACTTAAAGACATCTGGGGTATTGAACATCAGGCTGCCTAACACATGGTATGGCAGCAAAACAATTCCTGCCAAATGAGGATGGGTTCCCTGTTGAGTCTGGTTCTTCTCAAGGTTTCTTCCTACTGCCATACCAAGGAATTGTTCCTTTGCCACCGTCGCCCTCGGCTTGCTCATCAGAGGCAATCAGATTATTTTGATTCATACATATTTTCTCACTTTCCTACACATTGTCATAATTTTCTTTCGAGCTGCTTTGCGAGAATGATGATACAAATAAAACTGAATTAAATTAAATGAATTGAGCAGACTATTTCATAGAGCAGGGAATGATTTGTGCAATTATGGGATGATTAGGGCATAGCAGCATAGTGTGGAAGAGAGCATGGTTCAGGTACAGCATAGTGGATCAGCAGCGCACAACTCAGGGTCAATAGGACATAATTCTGGGATAACATGATATAACTCAGGGATCACACTGGTTAGCTCTGTGCTAACATGGCTTAAGCCTAAGCTAACATATATAGAGTATAGATCAGCCAGAATCTGACTTCCCCTAACTGAAGCAGGGTCTACAGGTGATCCTGGAGCTAGCTGGCAGCACGATCCCAGAACTCAGAATCTGTACCTTATACATTTTATAAAAAGCCTTAAAAATGCTGTATATAAATAGGAAAGTAGCAATTCCAAACAAAACACATTTATTCATTCATATATGAATTTATTTATTCTTTCATGGCAGTTTAATCCTGGACAGGATCACGACGGATCTGGAGCTAATCCCAGGAACACTGGGTGCAAAGCGGGGGTGATTTTGCTTTACTTAACTTGCATAATTGCATTATATTATTTCTTATATATGACATGCATACATATCTGACTTACATCCTGCAGTGTGTAAATACAGCATGTACTGAAACATGCATTCACTTTTTGCTTTTTTAAAAAAAAAAAAAAAAACAACATATTTAATCTGTAGAAGATTAATATTTTAAATCCAAATTTCCAATTTATCTGTGGAAACAGTTTAAAAATTTTAGTCCCTTTTTGTAAAAGCGTGGACCTGGCAACACTGGGTCACAGTGATCGTTCAAAGGCGAGCGAGTGAAAGCCCAATTACTTACAATACACCACATTTCCCAGAACCAGCTCTAAGACTCGGTGTGGTTTCCCTCCACATAAAATCCTCTTTTTCTTCTAGTGTACTCTTTCTCGCTAAACACATTCTCTTTTTATAGTAAACCTGATAGATGTAATCAACTCTTACTGAGAAATATGGTAATGTTATTATCTAGGGCTGGACTAAAATGTCTTGAGATGCATTATCATTATGTAATTTAAACAGTTAATCGTCTTGGCATTTACGTTTAAAATGGTTTCCTCTTAGATGAACTGGACCGCTATCGGATAAAATGTGGCAGTAAAAAATGCCGACAAAATCCGTTCTCTGCTTCAGCTTTAAGTGTGAATGATGTAAGGGGTTGTGTTTAAATGCAGTATTACTCTTGAGGGTTGGTGTGAATTATAATGTTAAATTAATCAATAATTATATTACCAATTACTAGACCTGTTTAAGTTCTATGATTATAATATTTCTGTCTGACCAAAAAAAAAAAAAAAAAAAATGTCACCTACTCCAATATTGCTTTGGACCAGCTTTAGCTTTGAATACAACCTTATGCTACATAACAACAATTATTCCCATCTATATATTCGATTTCATTTTTGGCTGAGATCTTGTATTGATGATGGGAGAGTCAAACCACTCTTCTCCAGCACGTTCTAATGACCTTCACTAGGGTTAAAGAGGACTCTCTGGTGGCCAATTCATGTGAGCTAGTGATCTAGTCTTTCACAATCTGAGCCTGGTGAATCTTGGCATTCTGTAATATGGCCATCTGGAAAGAAAAAATTGTGCAGATGTGATAACCTGGTCATTCAGTACATTCAGGTCATCAGCTGATGTAATTTTATTGCCACATAACGTTGCTGAGCCTAGACCTGAGCAACTGAAGCAACCCCAGATCATAACACTGCCTCTAGAGCTTTGTACAGTGGCCCCTATGCATGATGCTTCACTTCTTACCCTGATAAACCCATCACTCTGGAAACTTTTTTTCATTGGTCCAAAGTCCAGTCTTTATGCTTCCTAGCAAATTAAAGTGTTTAAAAATTAACATTTTAAAATTGATTATCAGTTACACACCAGTAAACTGGTGACAGAATCATTGGCACCCAAGGCTCACCCATGCTCACCCAAGGCTCACCCAAGGCTCACCCATGCCCACAGGAACTACCATGAACGGGGTTTGAACCTCAGAACCGTGGTGGCCAATGCAAAGCCAATGTAGCAAAATTTGTTAAAAAAAAGGGCACCAGAACACTCCATAGAGAGGGCCCAGCAGGCAAAGAGCCTAAAACGCTGTCCTGGTCTCCAAACTGCCCAGATCACTATCTAATCTAACACCCTCATGATTCATCAGACAAACATGTCCAATCCATGGAGGCATGACTGTACAACTCACAGCACTCACAGGATTCGCTTCCGACATCCTGGTGCCAGACACCACAGCACAACTCCAGAGGTCTTGTGGAGTCAGGCCCAGATGGGCCAGAGCCACCCTTGTATTATTATCTACATAATACTGGGAGTAATGTTTTGTGTTGTAATGCTATGGCTAATCTGTGTTTGTGAAACATCACGTTCCAGATGTGGTCTTCCTTTCCTACACTAATAATTTCCTCTCCTCTGAAAGGGATTTCTACTACATTTCGGGGTGTGGCTGTGGGGATTTGCCCATTCATCCACAAAAGCATTAGTGAGAACAGACAGATGAGTAGGCCTTTTCTTTCTTTCATCCTAAAGGTAGTCACTGGAGGAAAGCTCAAGTCTCTGCACACCCTATATAACTATATGCTGCTAGGTGTGATGGTCTGGAGTGAGTTTGGCCATGTGGTGTAAAAGATAAGCAATGTTGAACATTTTGATTTCTTTCAAGTTTGACATTTCCTTTGGATAAATGGAACTTTTTCTTTTAAGCGAAAAAGCTATGGTGAAAAACTACATTTACATGTCAACATTTTTCCAGAAATGCAGAGCACAAGCTGTTGCAAGAGAAGTCATACAGCACCTCTGTGTGCTCAAAACAGGTCTAACACTTTAGGTAAAATTCAGGTACTGAAAAAAGTATACTGAGTTACGGTTTGCTGTGTGTTTTCTGTTTGTAGTGGCATTTTAAAAACCTTGTGGGATCTGGTTATTATTCATTTAGAACTATTATTTTAGACATATTAGAATTATTACTTGGAACATGCAGTAAGCAATTTCCCTCTGGGATTAATAAAGTTCTTTGAATCTTGAATCTTGACTGCACTTTACAAGTCGTCCTATAGAAATGATTATATTTGGTTTAATATTTAAAACTGAATAAAAGCATGATACACAGATTATGGTATACATACTGTAGTAAAACCATGTTCATACGATATTATTCTACATGTCCTATTGTTCCAAAATAGTATGTGAAATGGTAGAACTATGAATTTCTCATGGGAAGTTTATAACCAACAATGTAACTTGATGATCATTTACGATTTCATTGAGTCATTTTGTTAACTTTAACTGCTGAAAATGATTGAAATAACGTGTTGTAACTGGTAATATTTCATCTTACAAAACTGTGGATTTACCATTTTCCTTCTGCACTTCATCGACTGAGGTTTGTAAAATGCATGTTGCTAAATGGTTAATCCAGTTTCTCAACATAGCAGGCAATAAAATGTGATTAAACGAACGAAATGATCTGCTTATTTGACATATTGGATGGTTAAACATAGAGGAATCAAAACTAATTAATTAGCTAAAAAAATCATATTTTTACTTGTTCTTATTAATCTAATTACATTTGATCAGAATTAATCATAAATAAATTAAAAAAAAATTGTTTAATCTATTTCTATCAATTAAGAAACCTTTCAGTGGTGCTAAGTGATGCAGTATTTGCAGGCGCAGCTGGTGTGGTTAACTTCTGAAACCTTGTGAGATCATATTGCTATCACTTCAAGTCATGTGTGTACATCTGTTCCTAACTGTGGAACGGCTGTACAGAATCAAAAATCCACCACAAGTGAGGAATCAGACAGAGGAATAGCACTGAATGTCAGCACCGCTGACCAGGTGTAACATTAAATCCATTAAACTTTGAAACCACTTAGGTTTTGGGTTCCCCTTGTGCCACCAGGGCAGCTCTGCCTCCTCAGGGCATGACTCCACAAGACCTCTGAGGGTGCTTGTTTACTGGTTCATGCTCCTCAGTTCAACATGCCACAGTGTATGAATTGTATAGAGAATTGTATTAAATAATATGAATAATATATTGTATAGTTTAAATTGTATAGTATGAATAATATGAAGGAATATGAATATGATCTTTATATAGAGATACTTTATTTGGGTCAGATTTTTTTATTTTTTAAGTGTATTTTTTTTAAATATACAAACATTAAGTAAAATCAAGTGCAGAGCATTTAGTTCTGATAGAGCGCGAACCCGAAACTGGGCAAAAACTACAAGTCCCATAGGCCCCCGCGGTATGCTAACTGGCAAGCTAACATGGCTGGAGAATTCGCGGCTTCCATTAGGAATATGTTTTTATTTATTTATTTGCTTTTGCTTTTACAGGGGGGGAAATTAAAGCAAAACTCAAATCAATAAAGGACTTATTTTCTACCGTGCTCATTTTAACTGACCAAACATTAACCGTAAACATTTAAAATGCTAATAAGCTAATATAAAGTTCTCAGATCATATTATACATTCTAGCATAAACATATCCGGTTCTCTTAGCGAGAAGCACTTCCGGGTAATCAAACAGTCGCCATTTTCTGTGCAGGCCGCAGCAGAGGTAGGGGGAGCGCACAGGAATGTGAAGAAAAAAAAACACAGAAACATTATATAAAATTAATACATTATATTTTAGAATAGCTTCAAAAACAAGTGCTCAAATGCAGGTTATTTGTGTCGGTATACGTCTGGAGGGGATTTTTTAAAATTGCATTTTATTTTGCGCCTGTGTTTATCCTGAGGCCTAGCATTAGCTTGGTGTTAGCATTTCTGCGCTGCATCACGCGCTTCTAAGGAAGATAATGTTTATTACTTCTTAGTGTAAGACTTAATATCGTTTAATTTGCACTTCTTGCTGAGTTTATTAGTGATAAACATGACATTTAATATGTGCTGCAAATTCCAGGAGAATGACGCGTTGTAATGTCTGGCCCTGAGCTTTCTTCACTTCCGTTCATAGGTTGTTTTACAAACTGCTCGGTTTTAGAGAGTGGCCTGAAAATCTGTAATACATTAAAAAAATAATAATAATAAAAACACGTTTGCTTGATAATTCTGTGTGTAAACGTAGACAGTTGTCTCTCTCACTCATTATGAACTCATTTAGGAGAATAGCTGCATGATTTTTTTATTTATTTATTTATTTTTTTAAACCACTTAGGTTAAGTGTATGTCTGTTTGTGCAGGGTGAGTGCACTAAAGATTCAATATGTGGGACCAGGGAGGACAGCCCTGGCAGCAATGGCCTCTGAGTCAGCAGCAGTGGATGCAGTCGTTTCAGCACCAGCAAGATCCAGGTAGGTTTGTTTCTCTTGCGAAAGTTGGCAAGTCTTTTCCAGAAGACTGTCAGACCGAAGAGTTTATGGAATCTGTCATGAAATGTGTGTTGCAGGTCAAGTCGACTGGGCGGCTTTAGCTCAGGCCTGGATCGCTCAGAAGGAGTCGAACGGGTCAGAGCAGCAGCAGCAACAACAGCAGCTGCCGCCGCCGCCACCGAACGGACAGGACGTTGTCCCCGCCGTCGGACTCGACTCTCATAACAACCACACCAACTTTCAGAATGACTCCAGCTTTAACAGGATGTGGCAGCCAGGTATGGGGATGCTTTCTACCTGGAGTTCTGATATCTGTTGTCTCATTAATTTTTACTCTCAATTAATCCTAGGGCGTTTTCACATCAGGCATCAGTTTTTGAGAACACTTGACTTCTAAGTCTGGTTCATTTTGATCAGTCAGAACACAACCGTTCCGTGTTGGGAACTGTGCCCAAGGTTGTTGGAAGTGGTGGCCTCGGGCAGAGTACAGCGTAATTGGGTTATGGATAGAATCGGATATGGAAGCCAGTCGTACCTGAGCATGGAAGTTGATCACTGTTTAGATGCGTCGTCTGTCGGTCTCTTCTGAAATCGGTGTGAGCATAGCACGCACCCAGTCTCTTCCTTTGACCTACACAGACATAGCTGATACAGTAGAAAGGCAATTAAACAATAATCCAAACTATCAATAATGTTAATGTTGGATGTAGTGCAAAGATCGACTTATTTGTTATCTTTTTTTCTTGTGTTTAAGGGTGGGTCAATAACCAACTAGTGGCATACTGCCACCTGTGTATCGTTGTGTAAATGTACCCAAGTAGTGAGAAAAATAATGTGGAGATTGGAGAGGAGCAATCATTCCTGAGCATGGTACAAATCAATCGACTCTGAAAATGCCCTCTAGTCGTCACGTGACCTTATTTCTTATTTGCATAAGTTTGTATGTTTTTCCCCCACTTTATCATCTGTAAGTATGAACTTTTAAGCGGCTTTCCACAAGATGTGTGGATAGACATCTGTTAA
The DNA here is from genome assembly GCA_028565755.1 of Dinotopterus cunningtoni. Lineage (NCBI taxonomy): Eukaryota > Metazoa > Chordata > Actinopteri > Siluriformes > Clariidae > Dinotopterus > Dinotopterus cunningtoni. Next base: position 13,141,632 of record JAOTRS010000022.1, read on the forward strand.
ACACACACTTGATAAAGCTACTGCATCAGATATCCACGGCCATCATTGACACTTGGCGCATCTTCATCATGTTCACTGATGTTATTGTTCCCCACCTTGTCACTCCTTTATGTAGAGTGGGGGATGCACAGCCAACCTCCTCCTCCTCCACCTCCTCCTCCACCTCCTACAGACCAGACTTGGATTCCTCCGGCGCCAGCACCCATGGACATCGTAAATCCATCAGAGGACAGTAACAGTCAGGACAGCGTCGAGTTCACTGGCGACCCGCATCACGTGTTCAGCCAGAACAGTCACGGGTTCAACAGCGCACCCGAACACTACCCCGTCACTCCGATGCCGGTCAACCAGTTTGATTATCAGGTACGACCCGGATTCAACGGAGGTGTATAAAACGTACAAAAAAAGCTTATATATATACTATTAAAATTAGGCAGTCATTGAATGGCATTTTACAGAGTTTGTTATGGAAATATTTTATTTTCAGCACGGAGCATTTGGTCCTCCTGGCACTGGGTTTCCACCCCCCTTTTTTCCTGACGGCCCCCAAAACAGGCGAGACAGAATGCCAGGATTCCGACCAGACTGGCCCAGATCGCCCGGGCAGATGGGCGTCAAAACAGAAGCACCGGTTATTGGTAAGGCTTCTCTCTCTTGCACACGATTAAGATCTAAATTTGTAAGACATTTAATTTAATGTAGATTCCTGTATGAGTTTTCTTCAGAAAGCCACACACATATATCTGCATTGTGGTTTGTCCCTGATGTCTTGCTTCCAATCTGTAATTTAGACGCTGTGAAAAGGCGCACACTGCCCGCGTGGATTCGAGAAGGCCTCGAGAAAATGGACCGCGAGAAGCAGAAGAAGCTGGAGAAGGAGAGGATGGAGAAAGAGAGGGCAGAAATGGTTCACGAGGAAAAAGCCAATGACGTCACAGAGGAGGACGGAGGCGGAATTCGGGTGCCACGCAAGAGCAAGTTTGTAAGTGTGTCCCGACCACACCCACTAATGGGCCCAGATTATCTGCATTTACGTTAATTCCGCCTTAAAAATTTTCGCCTTATGACCTCTGAATCGGATTAAATTCATATGCCGAGGTACAACTGTATGTGCAAACTTTAATCCAATGAGGATGAATGCAATATTTGGTGGATAGAGTGCAAATTGAGACACAGTGATGCTGTTTAAGACTGAGGTAATGAAGCTCAATGCAGATTAGGGTACGTGATGAGTAGAAGAGCTTCAAGTTTAACCTTGTAGCAGAGGGCATCGTAAAGAGGCGTTAAAACATGCATGACCCTGGTGACTGGATTTTTCGTCTGTCAGTAGAGCAGTTCTGTGCTGCAAGTCTGACCCTGAACATGCTCTTCTGCATAAAATGAAAAGACTATACCTTTTTTGTATAGGTTTTTGTAAACATATCATTTTTAATGGATGCAAATGTTTTTTTGTTTTTTTTTCTTTCTTACAGGACAGTGATGATGAGGATGGTGATGAAGGTGAAGATGCAGAGGAAGCTGTTCCGGTGAAAATGCCATCTCCTGTCCATGAGGAGCAGAGCGAACCAGAAATGACTGAGGAGGAGAGAGAGTTTCAGCTGGTCAGTTTAAAACACAAACGAACACAAATTAGACTTGCATGATACTTGAAACTTATTCCAATTGTAGATAGTACTGACCCATACATGATGTTTATTTTATCTTGGCATGCTGTTTTTTTTTTTTTTTTTTTTTTTGTCGTGACACGCAGATGCTGCTGACCAAAACCCTCCTGACTGAAGTTCTGCTCGAGGTGACGAACGAAGAAATCGTACGCGTGGCCTTGGAGACGCACCGCAAAGCCAGCAAAGGTCTGAGTTTTCTCCTCTTCTGCCCATTCAGCCGTGCCTTCCACTTTAGCAATGAAAGAAAGAAAGACGCAGTTACTCTCACTGTCTTGCGCACTATTTGATTTTCCAAATGTGAAAGCCCTAATGTATAGGAGTTGGTTTTAACATTTAGAACATCGAACTGCAAATACAAAGAAAAAAAAAAAAGGAGAAGGACAAGGGGGAAAAAAAACTGCAAGACGAGCACTGTTACTAACGGACATCTTTTTCCAGAGACACACTTCAATAATACAGAATGGTTCTCTCCCTCTACTGCTCTGTGTATGTTTGTTTGTTAACCCTCTTTTTCTCTCCATTTTTTTTTTATTTTATTTTTTTTATTTTCATTTTGTTTATTTTGTTCTTGCCAAGGCGGCGCTTATCATTATTGCATTATCAGTGTACCCTCCTGTCTAGAGGCTTTGAGAGAGAAAGTGGTGGCTTTGTGTTTTAACATGTTGTTCCTGTTGTTGATGTGAATCAAAGCTCCTGCAAAACAGCTGGCACAGTCCAGTGCACTGGCTTCTCTCTCCTCCCTCGGTAAGTGCACACTTCCTCAGACGGGGTCAGGGGTCAAAGGAAAGATTTAGGGGGGAGGTTTTTTTTTTTTTAATTTTAGATTATTAAACAGTAATGTGCCTGCTTTTTAACATTTATAATTTACACAAGTGGTTAATTTAATGTTTAAGTAATTAAGAGCATGCTTTATTACCCTGAAGGCCATATTAGAAACAGGGTGTGTATATACGTGTGTTTGTGTGTGTATCTAGCAGAAGAATACGTATTATAACCTCAAGCAGAATGTAACCCTGATTGTAGTCGAACACGATCTCCACAACGACATCACACACACTGATATGATGCTAATCTCATGACAGGCTCATGCTAATGTTAAAGTCCGGCTGTCCTCACTTAAACATCATGCTAACAGCCCCGAAATGATGTCACGCTAATGTTCATGCTTAATTGCATGCTCGCCCTGGCAGCTTAATCTTAGCTTGAGTCAAACACATCCGACTGCAAAACAGAAAACAGCGTAAGCCCTTATCAGGAGAGGCCCACACGCTCACTTCCTCTTTTTTTATTTATTTATTTTTTCAATTTAGGGCTAAATTTGTGTGTGGATGGTTCAGGAAAAAGCTGTAATAATTTTTCTGATATTTTTAACAAAAAAAATAAATGACTCTATGGCTGCAGGCGGCCTCGGTGCGTACGGATCAGACGAGAGCTCGGACGAGCGTAGCGTGAAGGGCTCGGACGAGTCTGATACGGATGAAGAGGAGCTGCGGCACCGGATTCGTCAGAAGCAGGACGCGTTTCGGCGCAAGGAGCAGGAAAGACAGGAACTGGAGGAGCATATTAATACTAACCCAGGTAAGCATCCTTCACACAATATCATTGAACTTCGCAATGTAATTCTCCCTGACTACTGCTTGCTTTGAGACCAAAGCTGTCCTGTTGAACACATTTAACCCCTGACTTCCCCTTTGAACTCTTGAATAACTTTGTTAGCTATTCTTCTGTATGTCATAAATTTATGCCTGAAAATGTTAACACGTTTTATGCATGTGTGTGTTTTTGTAGAACCCCCATTCCTAGGGAGCAGGGAAAGGGAGCGAGAGAGTCATGAGGACGAGCAGTCAGATTCCAAACTCGAAGTTAAGGACAGGGAGGTAGAGTCAGGTCAGAGGTCAGAAGTTAGTGAGGTCAAGCATTCAGGGTCACGCCGAAGCCGCACATCCTCCTCCAGCTCGTCTTTCTCCTCTTCGGTGTCATCATCTTCCTCCTCCACGTCTTCTTCCTCATCGTCCCGTTCTTCCTCGCCGCGCAGAAAGAGGAGACGCAGTCGCTCAGCCTCGCGCGGCAATCGCAGCCGCAGTCGGAGTTCCCGCAGGAACCATTCAGACCGCGGTGACAGGGAGAGGAGACGGAGCAGCCGAGACCGGAGCTCCACTCGCTACAGGAAGCGCAGCCGCAGCCACGACAGACGGCGCAGCCGCAGCCACAGCCGAAGGAAGAGAACAAGAAGCAGAGACAGAGAGAGGAGGAAAGAGAGGAGCCCAAGCCGTGAGAAGAAGAAGAGAGACAAGGAGCTAGAGAAAAAGAAAGACAAGCAAAGGGCAAGAGAGAGGGAAAGGGAAAAAGAAAAGGAGAGGGAAAGAGAGCGGGAACGGGAAAGGGAGCGAGAACGAGAGAGGGATGTTAGCTCAGCGAGAGAGGAGGAGAGCAGATTGAAGAAGAAGCGACGAGAGAGCGACGCCATTTCCCGACAGGACAGCAGATCTAGTAGAAAAAATTCTACCAAATCAAACAGGAAGTATTCGGACTCTGATTCCAGCAGGTCCCCGTCCCCCGAGGTTAGCAAAGGCAAAAAGTCTAAAAAAAACAAGCGTAGTCGATCAAGGTCAACGGAAAAATCGCACAAGTCTGGTAAGAAGGCAAGCCGCAAACACAAGTCTAAATCGCGATCAAGGTAGTATCCATTTTTATCCTTTTTTCTTTTTTTTATATATTAATCTGTCTGTGATGTTTAACACTGCATTAAGTTTAAAGCTTCAATACTGCACATGCATTTTTGTACTCATTTTATCTATTTTTAAAATAGATTTTCAAGACCCATGTTGTACTGTGACATTCTGTTTTGTGTTGATGCAACAAGCTGTGAGGTGTGACTGTGCGAGCGAGAGAGTGAGATAACACTGACGTCCCTTCCGTGTGTCTTCCGTTTCTCCACAGGTCGAACTCCCCGAGCCGACGCAGGCGCTGAGGACTCCTGCGCTTTCTCTCTTATTTTAAAATTCCATGAGTTTAAAGGGCGTGTCTCGTTATGGAGGCAGCGTTGTAGGTGAACTCTGCACTCAAACCCACACTGTAAATATGTGTTCATTTTTAACTGATGTCTGTGATTATGAAACGTTTGGAACAATAAGGTTATTTTGGCCTTGCATTACGAAAGACTCCGCATTAGTAGATGATATAGGATCTTGAAGCTGTAAGATTTTAAAGCCCTCGAGACAAGGCGGGGGAGAGTTCTACATCTAATGTAAAGTGTCTAATAAAATACTGCTTTTTTTCTGTTCAGCTTGAGCGTTGTCTTTTTTTTTTTTTTTTTTCCCCCCCGTTTCCCAAATTTATTTCATCGGGTCATTCACACTGATTAACACCTAGGTGCAGTTTAGTATCCAGTGTAGCAAATTCACCTCCTTTTTAAAAAGTGGAAGGGTACTGAAGAACCAAGCGGGGAACCCACATCGACATGGAGGACATACAAAGAAATACTGCAACTCGAACAAATACTATGGATGTGTAAACATACCGATTAGGTTAATTGGTGATTGGCACCCCATCCAGGGTGTACCCTGCCTCGTGCCCTAAGTCTCCTGGGAAAGGCTCCAGGCCCCTAAAGGATAAAGCGGTATATAAGATTAGTGAGAGTGATCGACTATAAGCATTTTCTGACGAATCGATATACAGTAGATAGATAGATGAACATTTTTGTCACACACACAACCATACACAGTATAATATACAGTACAGTGAAATGCTTACATGACTGACTTTAAAAAAAGGAAGTAAGGAGGCAAAATGCACATAGGAAAGAATAATAAATATAAAATCTACAATTTTGTTGCAATAAGATAAAATATAAAGTAGAAATATGTAAGATATAAAAATGTAGGAACGTAAAAAAGTAAGAACCGTATAAATAAACTGTATTAAGTACGTGGAATGTGCAGACAGCAGCAGTACAGGGTGGTCATGGAGTGTAAAATGGAATCATAAGCAGCAGTGATATTGTCCATCTTTAAAGTGCAGTAGTGTAAAAGTAGTCCTCTTTTGTACGTAAGCATAAACAAGAAAAGGCAGCATATATGTTTTGTGTACTTCAGTCCTGTGCAATCTGCAAATGTTCAGTGTTGTTGGTTTTGGTGTGTTCCAAGACATGTGTGAAGGACATAGCAAGTCCAATGAGTTGAATCCTATGTAGAATTCTGGTTGACTGTCCGTATAGGCTGTGGGAAGAAGCTTCTCCTCAATCCCTATTTGATGGCAAATAAAACAGTCCATTGCAGATAGATTGATTGATGGATAGATTCCGAAGGAAATTCCAGATATCCAGCAGCAATGGAGACCGTAACACAAGGCCAGTTTTGAAGATGTGATTGCACACTGAATATCTTACATATAGGCACAGGATAATTTAAGAGCTGACCAGAGGTTACTAGCGCAGTGCTAAGATCAAAAAGACTACAAGATATAAAAGAAGCATTTAAATAAAGCATTTGAAGTACAAGTCTCAACAACCATCTAAATTGTTCATACCAACCTGTAATTCCTGGAGGAACGTTGTTTCGTTTCACTGTGAACTAAATTGTATATGGTTGAAATGACAACAAAAGCCATATAT
>JAOTRS010000022.1:13151085-13165460 GCA_028565755.1 Dinotopterus cunningtoni
CTATCAATGTATTTTTCTTCCCTGATGAAACCTGTGAAAGAGTGTTTCGGGGAGCATGAATATCATATTCACACATGCATTGGTCATCACAGACTCCAGAGCTATTGACCCTAATTGTTTGATCTGCCCATCATCAATACAAGATCTTGGAGAGTGTTGTGACAGGGTGGATTATAATATATTGATTTTGTGCTTCATTCTTGTTTTTGTTTCTTTTCTTTCCTCCCACCAGTGATAACCTGTTGACTGTGCATGGTGAAGGTGAGATTGGTCGCCCCCTTGCTGGGCTGAAGATACTGGATGTGGGCTGTGGTGGAGGTCTGCTCACTGAGGTATGTTATCTCATCCTACACCATAAAGCAACTTTTTAATCAAACTCAGGATTTCTCTTTCTACGTTCTCTTTCACCTGACTTGATATTAATATTTTGGTCCGTTAGCCGTTAGGGCGGTTGGGTGCTGAGGTGTTGGGCGTTGACCCGGTGGAGGTGAGTGTACGGACAGCGGAGCTGCACTCGTCCCTCGATCCTGCGCTCAAAGGACGTGTGCGGTATCGCTCATGTACTCTGGAAGAGCTTACAGAGGAAGAGGGAAACGAAGAAGCGTTCGATGCGATCGTGGCCTCGGAAGTGCTTGAACACCTGGCAGATCTCGACACCTTCGTCCACTGTTGCTACCGCATTCTGAAGGTAATAAAAAAAGATTTACATTTGATCGGCCAGTCACAAGCACTGATGTACTGCTTGCTTCCCATCTGATGTTATCACCCCTGAACTCTGGAATAGCGCTCCAGGGGATGTTTGTGAGTTTGCTTGCTGACCCATGCCGTTCTGTATTTCTGTGTTTGTGTGCGTCCTCAGCCGGGCGGGTCTGTCTTCGCCACCACTATCAGCCGAACTCAGCTCTCCTACATCTTGGGAATCGTAATGGCTGAGAAGGTGCTGCGTATCGTACCAGGAGGAACACACGAGTGGGACAAGTTCATCACCCCAGTGGAGCTGGAGCGGCTTCTGGAGTCTTGTGAGTCTCACGTATACACACACTGGAGAACAGTGTAATGCACTGATACAGATACTATAAGATAGGTTTCCCTGCTGCACCACTTTGAAGTCTCAAGCATTTCAACAATTATCCATTTTATTTTGCTTTCTCTCTCCCTCTCTCTCACTCTCTCTCTCTCTGTCTTTCAACCTGTCTCTCTTTCTCAGCCGGAATTATTGTTCAGTCTGTCCGAGGAATGTTCTATAACCCTCTTTCTCGACGTTGGAGTTGGCAGCAGAGCACAGCTGTAAATTACTCGTTGCACGCAGTCAAACAGAAGGAGGAGCCGCCATACCAGCCCCCTGCTGAGGAGTAGACTTTTATTCAAATCATTACAGTTTTTCGAGTCAAACCGGGACTTGTGATTGTGCAGAATAAACAACAGAACACAGTTATGAAAGTCAAAACCCCATTTATTTCTCTATATAATCCCCTGCTACACTAATGCACTTATCCCAGTGTTTTACTAGTGCTTGGATACCATCAAGGTAGAAAGATTTCTCAATACGCCGCAGCTCTGATCAGACTGCTTGCTTCCCATCTGAAACGCTGGCCTCCACAAACTCCTTTAATGACGCAAACATGTGGAAATGGCTTGGCGCAAGGTCAGGCCTGTATAGGGAATGTGGCAATAACTTTCAGCCAAGTTCTGGTAATGTGCAAGTGGTGTTCATGAATGATTGTATATACAGTTCACACAGACAGATATGTCTCTTCTGCAAGCTGATGACAAGTTATCCATCGATTTTCAAGGATTAGGTGTTCTACTTGCTGAATGCTGACTGGAACGCCCGAAGTGGGCTCCGAGCCACGTCAGCTGAGCTCGTCATTCATGGATGTACTGCCTTTTTTAAAACGTTTGCACCATTCAAATGTTTTATTGCGGCTAAGAGTCTTATTACCGTCCTGTGCTTGAACTACAGTTTTCATTAAGCTAAATCCAAATCTAAACATTTCGTCTTTGCTTGATTCCAATGGAAAATAAAATAATAAAACCGAAATAAAGCATCTTTTCATTGAGGAATTGCATTTAGGATAAAGACAATTGAATATTTGAAAGCACCTGTAGGATTAAAGAAGAACTGAAGCATTTTACCACCTCAAATGCAAACATGTTTAAAGTAGTAGTAGTAGTAATAATAATAATAATAAAATATTTGAGTCAGTGAGGCCATACATCCCATAATTGCCACACATAATAATCATGATACATCACTGAATCTATTTTTTTCCCCCCATTTCTAACCGTTAACCCTTACCCTGTTTAAGCTGACCGGGTGGCCTGGGCCTATCCCAAGGAGCTGAAGGTACAAGGCGTTAAACTATCGCAGGGCACAGTTGCACATACACAAACACACACACACAATCACACTCTATTGGAAATTTGAAAGGACCAATCAGCTACACAGCATGTCTTTGGACTGTGCCATGAAACTGGAGTATCCAGAGTAAACCCTGGAGGCATTAGGCAACAGTGCTAAGCGATGAGCCACACTGCTTTAAAAACAGTTGTGATAAAATGAAAGACAAAAACTAATATTTGTTTTTTTGTGCCACTCTTATTATTTTAGCAGAACACTAGAGATATGTTGGTTTACTAAGTTGGTTAATAAGTTTGACTCTTTATTGCTTCTCTTTTGGTGGAGTCATACCAGTGAGGCAATATTTATGCTTTAATATAATAATGTTATTGGTGGTCATCTGCAGTTTGCTTACAGTTTGGGACTTTTTTTTCCATAACCAACATTCACCTTATGATTATTCTTTTGGTCTGCTTTCTTCATAGGTTTGTCCAGAAATTCTGAAATATGTGAAACCTAATGTTTATTAGGTATGTTCTATAACAGTCAATTAAAGATGCAATAATTTATAATTATAACAGATACTAATATTAATAATTTAATACTCAAAAATTATCCTCACTCTATTTGTAGAATTAGAAGTGTGTGGACATGCATTTTTGTGCAAGACGTTTTCTGTGGTTAATCCAAAGTTTAGCTCTTCAATAAGTGTCTCACTTTAATGAGCACTGTTAATTGTTGACCCTTTTTTATGATGGTTCCAGTAGAATCTGAAACTGGCCCATGAGAATCCCAGAAAACTGTAAGCATTAATTTTCCAGCTGATGGTTGACTTTCGAACCTTTTCTTGGTCGGCTTGAGGATGTTTCCGTCCATACTTTGCCCTTTAGTCTCAGGCTCGTAGTAATTAATCTGTTTTGTCATCAGTAATGATTCTCTTTAAGACATTTTCACCTTTCTCATAGTATGCTTCATTTTTTTCATCTTTTGTGAGTTGTTTGCGCAACAGGTACAGGTAAGACCAATGCAGAGTCAGGATACAGAAAAAGTGAAAAGGTTCAAGGGGGTTAAAGAATTCTGCAAGACACTGAACTACTTCTACTACTAAGGAACTTTTTATAAAACTTTATTCTTATTACAGCATTTTCTATATATAAGAAAGCTTGTACATTGTCTGTACATTGGCCAGAACTCGCTCCTTTAGTGATATATTTGCTTTTTTAAATTATTGTTTCATACATTTGAGGACCCAAAACCAGTCTCAGAAAAATGTCTATCTGTATGTCTGTCCAGACAAGATTTTGTCACAGCATCACATAAAACTGGCTATGTAATAAAACTTTGCCAGTCCTTTGGTATTTGCCTGTGCCATAAATTAAATAAAAATGTTGAGTAGAGGTGAAGTTATGAGCAGTTATGTGGCAGATTATAAACCGCAACTTTTAAGTTCTGTGCATATGTGAAACTGTGGGCGCGGAACTGTGGGGGAAGTTTAACCTGCACCATAAGTGAAATCAAAATGTTGAGTTAAAGCGATGTTATGAACAGTTATGCGGCGGATTTAATAATCTGCTTTAAAATAAGCTACTTATAAACTACTTAATTTAAAACAAATACTTGCACCAATAGATATTAATTAGAAAAAGTTTCAGTAAACTGAATATTTATACTGCTGGGATCAGTTCATATTTTCAGCACTGAAATAACAGCACTCAAGTGGTATAAGTAAATTTTGACGCGCTGGGGTCGTTTTAGGATAAAACTTAATCTTTTTCGATTTGTTATCTGTGCTTCACTCTTTGATTACCGAACAGTAAGTTTATTTGGCTGACGACAAAGGAAGTACAACATGGCGTAAACAAGGGGTAAGATACTTAACCTTATTATTAAAATGTTATTTCTTTGTATTAATAAGGGCGGTACGGTGGTGTAGTGGTTAGCACTGTCGCCTTGCACCTCCAGGATCCGGGTTCGATGACCGGCCAGGCTCGATTCCCGTCTCTGTGTGCATGTTCTCCCCGTGCTTGGTGGGTTTCCTCCGGGTACTCCGGTTTCCTCCCACAGTCCAAAGACATGCAGGTTAGGCTAATTGCCGTTCCCGAATTGCCCGTAGTGTGAATGAGTGTGTGTATGTATGTGTGTGTGCCCTGTGATGGATTGGCATCCTGTCCAGGGTGTACCCTGCCTTGTGCCCTAAGCCTCCTGGGATAGGCTCCATGTCCCCTTGACCCTGAATACAGGATAAAGCGTTATAGAAGAAGAAGAAGATGTATTAATAAGTTAGGCAGGGAGTTCTGATATACTGCAGTACAAAAGTATGTGAGCTTCAACCTGAAATAATATCACTGATTACATTAAAGCTTTAATCTCTTTACCCATCAACTACGCCAGTAATACACATTTCTGTAGGATAATTCATTTATTAAAAAAAAAAAAACAAAAAAAAAACCCATAGCTGTATCCAGACTGGCTTGGTTACGCAGTGCAGGTAGTGTTTAGGGAACAGGGAGGAGGGCGCGATTTGGGACGCAGCCCACGGCTCAGCGCACTGATGCTGCTTTGTTGGGGTTGAAAGCAGGAACAGAATTTCGAAGCGGTGTCAATATTTTGTTGTCATGACTTGAAGATCAACATCAGGTATTTATAACCTGGATTTCATTGTATATATTTCATCGATGAAGCCTCAGAAGGAATCCAGGGGGAAGCGAGGGAATGGTGGTGCTGCTGCTGCGGCTCGAGGACTTCCCCTCGTCCCGCTCTGTGGCGCTGGATCAGGGCGAGAGTCGCACTCTGTCCCGCGGGCTTTGGTGCTGTGAGAGTCGGCGTGTCTCCTCAGGAAAGTGGCCGGATGATGATTGCGGCCTGGGTGTCCGACTCCTGGTGGAGGAAAACCCTGTATGTGAGCGGAGGAGCCTTGCTCGCCGCTGCTGCTTATCTCTTCTACGAACTGCTCTCCATCAAGTACGAGGATTATTATTATTATTATTATTATTATTATTATTATTAATTATAAATATTATAACTAATTTGTGCTGTTATTTGGTATCTTACATCCAAGGACGATATTTTCCTTAGTGCTTTCATGCAGACCAAAATAATAGTACCTACTTAATATTGTGCTAAAACGTTATTTATTACTTTTATTATTGTTATTAGGGATTTAATTAGTCCCAGATCCATTAAACATGGTTATATAGGTTATATACAGTATGTTTGTTCTGTTTGTTTACAATGAGACTAGAGAGCTCTTGAAGATTCAGGCTAGAGACACACAGAGACACCAGAGTGGTTTATTATGGCACTTATAAAACAATAAATCAACTATAATATCCTGTTGGAGAAAAAACAACAACAACACCATCTTTAGATTGTTCAATACTCTTAAATGCCGTGCAGGTAAAAGCCCTTTAAAGCCATTATCATAGTCATCTGAGCCTGAGCTTGGTGTTTACATTGACCTTCTTTCTCTTCAACTGTCAGCTCATTAGGGTCAGTAAAATAAAAGCTCTGTCGATCGAGTTCAAGGAGAATAATCCTGGATTTGAAGGATGAATCTGCAAGGTGAAATATTAATATCTTAAACCACAACCACAGGAAATGATGGGATGTTTGTCTGCAGGAAACAGGCTGCAGTGGTTTCAGCACTGTGGACAGCGACACTTGTGTCTGTTCAGTTATACTGGTTTGTATTCATGTAAAGTCAGAGAGTCGTGCTATTAGAAATCTAATTTAGAAATTTTCTAATTTAGAAAGATTAAAAATGGGATCTGAATCTGAGTGTGGTTATTTTTGAGTCTGTAAATTATATTATCTGTAATCAAATATTAAAACAAAGTTGAAATTCCTCCCACTGACCAAAACAGACCAATAATTGCCCATGGGTTGGCTTGGCTTCCAAAGATTTTGGCCTTGCCGTTCCAATACTTTTTCAGGGAATTATATTCAGGGAATAGCTTTTGTATAGTTCATGTGCTTTAAAGTCACACTCCGCTTGTATATCTGGTGCAACATTTCAGAGAACACTTGGAGAAATTGAGAAATTAATAGTTTTCGAAATACCGTCTAAATTCTGGTGTGTCAAAAAGATGCCTAACTTGTGAGTTACTGTACCTAAAACATTTCTACTCGACTGAGTAGATATATTATAATTTAGGACTAGATTAAGTCATATTGTCAGATTAAGTTGTGTCTTTTATAGGAAGAATGGAGTATTATATAGTGTGAATGATACAATTTTATTTCTGTTATAGTACTGTGCAAAAGTCTTGAGGTTCTCATTTCTTCATGTTTTGCTTCCAAAGAGCCAGACTTTCTTGTATTTTTAATCTAGTCTTGAGGAATGGTCTAATCTAGTCTTGAGGAATAAGTCTGGTCTTACTTCTTGAAGCACTTTTTGGCTCTCATTTTCAGTCCAGTCCCTCTAACTGAACAGTTTCACAGAAATGTCTTTTGTTTGTTAAGCCACACAGTGACCAATGAAACAATTCAGGCACAAAGAAACGCCTAACTTAAAGCATGAACAATTGAAAAACAGGTGCTGATGGCAACAGATGATCAGGCTGGTGATTGGAATACTGGTGATGCTAAATGATGAGTGGTTGGAACAGATGAGAGAAGAAATGAGGTTGCTGCTGAACAATCAATTTTTAAATTGTATTGTATCCTGTCAAATGCCTGCAAATATATATATTACGCTACTACATAGGGTACACATTTTAAGCATATATCTTTTACCTAGAAACATGAACAGGCCATAGTGTACTTTTAATAAAAATTGAAGGTACTGTACGTCATTGGACTAAGGACCACTACTGTGCTTTAAAAGCTTTAATGGACAGTTATGAGTACACCACATGCATCATCCCATGTAACAGAAAGTACAGTTTGATGCTTTCATTTATGAGAATGTTTAAATACTTCCCAAATAACATTTTTACTGGTGTTATAGTAGCAGTCATGACAAAGACCATGACTGTGATATCACATGGTTGATCATTTATTTTCCTTCAGGTGATTTTAAAATAACTAAAATGACCAAAATATACTGCTCTACTATGTTTAACCTCATTATCATAAGCATAACTGGATTACCGTTTACATCCCTATGCTGGTGCTTTGTCCATTTTCATCACCACCCACATTGGCACTGGGTCCTTCAAAACTACACCTCAAGGATGACTCATAAACTAACAAAAAATAACTAACTAATAGTTATCTACCTAGCAAAACTAAATGTGATATTGTAACATAATGTAACCCAGATTTATTATAAAGTCCTTTTCTCATTAAGTGAAGGATACAGTCTACAGTCTAGACAGAATACAGTCTAATTAAAATCATTCTTAACAGTGGACAGATTCTTCTTAACATGTCCATTTTTGATAAAGTTGAACAAGTTTCAAGATCCTGCTAGAACATGAAAATTTATTACTACACTGTATGAATAATTTGGATTGTATTCAAACTCATTTTGGGAACAAGGACAAAAGGGAGTGGGGTTTTTCCATGATTGAAGAAAGAGAAACAAGAAGTACTGGTGACGCATGACTACAGCCAACTGAGTCACCTTTCTCCAAGAAAATAACATAAAAGACAAACCTGATACTCTGAATACATAATGTTGATGTCCAATACACTTGGGTTTATTTCCTGATTAGGTCCACCTTTCTTGTATCTGCACTCACTGGCCATTTTATCACGACACCAACCACAGAAAAAGCCTTAAAATCCCAGAGACTCTCCAGTAATAATTACATTACCCCACCCCTCATGTAAAACTAGTCTAACACAGAGTGCATTTTGCAGGAAAGAGCAGGAACTCGACTCCACAGATGCCATCATCCTCCACCTGTTCTCCAGACCAGTTCACGCTCCGAGTGTTTATCCGTTCTGCTTGAAGTTAGAGACCTACCTGAGGATGGTGGACCTTCCCTATCAGGTACACACACCTAAATGTCTGTTTTTGGTCTGAGCCCTGGTTTTCACCTGTAAAGATTGCATTTGTTATTAAAAAGGTTAAACCAACATGAGGACCAGAGAGCTGTCTATTGGGAAAAAATCCAGCCATTTTGACATGAAGGGCAAAAAATGAAATCAGACCCATCACTCAAGCATTGAGCATAGCTATTACAACAATTTGGAGTGTCCTGAATAAGAAAAACTACTGGTGTACTAAAGACCAGACCTTGTATGGGTGGTTCTGTCCTTGGACTACTGATCAGAAGGTTCTAGGTTCAAAGCCCAGCACCACTAGGTTGCCACTGTTGGGCCCTTGAGCAAGGCCTTTAACCATTAACTCCTCAGATGTATAATGAGATTAAAAAATAAAAATAAAATGTAATTCCCTCTGGATAAATGTATACCTACCTGCTTGCCTAAATATGAAAAGGTCTGCCACCAAAGATTTTATAACACATCTATGACCGCTGACATTCTGATCTAGTTCATATTTATCTTCTTATTTTCTACCCAAATTTCTTCACTAAAGAGAAAAAATTCCATAGATTTTGGCCTTGCCGTTCCAATACTTTTTCAGGGAATTATGTTTGTCTAAAAACAGCTTTTGTATAGTTTGTGTGCATTAAAGTCACACTCCGCTCGTATATCTGGTGCAACATTTCAGTATAAACTCATCTCACCTCTTCCTCATCTCTGCGCAGACTTACTTCGACGGCCGCCTCTCAGCTCAGGGCACGATGCCGTGGATCAAGTACAACCATGAGTGTGTGTCTGGGACGGAGTTTATCATCGAGTTTTTGGAGAAGAAGCTCGGTGTGAGTCTCAATAGGGGTCTGAGTGCGGAGGACAAGGCCATCACTCACACCATTACTAAAATGGTGGAGGAACATTTACACTGGTGAGTACGGTGTTTTACACTGCAGCTGACAAAGAGAGTCACATTCAGTTCCTTTGAAAGTTTGTTCGTCGCTCCCTCTCGTACATCTTTCACTTTCTCCGCTCTCTCCTCAAACCAGATGCTGCACATCTCCTTCTATTGATTCAGTTATTTATGGTTCTAGTCTGTTCCTGTGTGTTTGTAGACGGTGTATATATGAGTTGTAGGGCTATAAATATCTCTAATGGAACTCTCTGTAAGGAAAGCTGGATTGTGTCTCCCAAGCTGAATGACTCAGACTCTAAATGCCCCTTCTGTCTGTCTGTCTGTCTGAGCAGGACAATAGCGTACTGTCAGTGGGTGGAGAACGTAGAGGAGACTCGCCACAGGCTGGGTGTGTGTGAGCTGCTGCAGTGGAGTGTGTGTGAGCTGAATGGCAGCCTGGTGAAAAGGGAGATGTACTGCCATGGCCTTGGCCGCTTCAACACCCAGCTCATCCACACGCTGCTAGAGAGAGACCTGCGCACTCTGTCTACGCTGCTGGGTGAGACACATGCTGAGAGTGTGCGTTTGTGTGTGTGTTGAATGAAGATAGTCTCATCTATAGCAAGTGTGTGTATTAAGTGTGTTGTTGTAAATAATATAAGTGTTTGTGGGTCTGTTAGGTGATAAAAAATACATGATGGGCTCTAAGGTGTCAAGCGTGGACGCAGCAGTGTTTGGACATCTTGCTCAGGTTATGTGGACGTTACCGGGATCCAGACCAGAACAACTCATTAAAGGTTCACAATGCACACACTTTAACTTTAAAACACAATTTCACTATGTCAGAAATATGTAATATCATTTCGAAAGCAACTTGCAGCACAATAGATTGTTACCATTCACATCAAATTGTTCTAATGTTGTTGTTGTTGTTAAGGAACTTATAAGTAACATCAGGAATCAGGATTCGGTGTCACGTCGGATCATGCTATCATTATCTCCCAGCTCCACTAATAAAATTTCCAACAATCGATCTGTTATGATTCCATTAGCTAACTGAAATGTTGCCAACAAGCACATTACCCACAATTCCATTCAACTACCTGCTGACACTGGAGCAGTGGGATTTAACCCCTTATTTTATGTCTATCTAAACAGAGTGATGCGGCAGCGCTTTAGTACTTTAATCTGTTTAAGCTACTAACTAGCCGAACTGAGTCTCTGCTTAACCTAAGGAGCCATATTGCATTCTGGAACTCTTCATTAATATAACATTGAACTTCTTTGGAAAATTTGTCAGAAACAAAGATTGATTTGTTTTTCAAGGCCAATACTATCAATGCTGATCATTATGTTTATGACTGTTGGGTTTTTCTTTTATATTAAACATCATTGTAACTGTTGTAGGCGGCACGGTGGTGTAGTGGTTAGCACTGTCGCCTTGCATTTCCAGGGTCCGGGTTCGATTCCCGGCCAGGCTCGATTCCCGTGCATGGAGTTTGCATGTTCTCCCCGTGCTTGGTGGGTTTCCTCCAGGTACTCCGGTTTCCTCCCACAGTCAAAAGACCTGCAGATTAGGCTAACTGGTGTTCGCAAATTGCCCATAGTGTGTAAATAAGTGTGTGAGTGAGTGTATGTGTGCGCCCTGCGATGGATTGGCACCCTGTTTCAGGGTGTACCCCACCTCGTTCACTAATCCTCCTGGGATAGGCTCCAGGCCCCCGCGACTCTGAATACAGGATAAAGCGGTATAGATGATGAGTCAGGGAGTGCAACTGTTGTAGCAATAACGTCTCACTGCGTTGGCAAACCATTACAGTCAGCAAATTACCACCGGAATCATTAAACACATCGCAAACATTTTAATATAGGGGGTTCAAGTCAAAAAGGGACCTTTGGGGAAAGAAGGTGTAAAACCAATTGACATTTAAAGAAGACTTTAAGAAAAGTATGTTTATGAGACTCTTAGTCGGAGTAAAACATTTGAACAGTGGAAACGTTTTAAAGAAAGCCGTATCCCCCATTTACTTTAACACATTTACTCTTTAATCTTTTAAATTTCTAGCATTAAATCCCATCACAGCTTGGTTCTCGCCTTCTCTTGAAAAACAGCAACAGAAAAGATTTGTTGACTGTTTATTCCACAATTTCCACTGGCCACGTTTCAAGTGCTACAATAATCCCTAGTCCCTACACTAAACGGTGATGTGCATATCATGTTGTACCATACGGTAAATTAGCAAAAGAGTGTTGGAAATCTGTTCATCTGTCTCTTTCTCTCTTTGCCTATTTATCTTTATGTCTAGTTTTCTGTTTGTGTGTCTAGCAACGTGTCTGTCTGCCTGTCTGTCTACCGTCTCTCTCGCTCCCTTTTTGACACCCGTTCTGCTATATAGAGTTCTTTAATGTTAAGATTAGACTTTACATGAGCTGAGCATCATCAGTTCGTTTTAAAGGTGAGGTTCCCAGGGTTTAACACTCATGTTCCCTGTTCTCAGGCGAGCTCCCGAACCTGGCGCGATACTGCGAGCGGATCCGGCGTGAGTTCTGGCCCGAGTGGGTGCTCGATTATGAGGATACTTGTTTAGAGACGTGCATGGACGTTCACACGCAACGCAGCACGTTCTTCTGCGCCGACACGCTGGACGAGATGGACAGGCAGACTCTTTCACACAAACGTTCACCGGACACAGACCGCTCCGGACGCTCACTCTTCGACTCCGACATCGAGATGGACCAGTCAGACACTGAGCTAAAGGTCAAAGTCTGAAAGATGGTCATTTAAGTGGAGCGGGATTTCTTTTCATGCTGAGAGTTCAGGACACATAATTCGTGGCAGAGGTGTGCGTGTGTATGTGTGTTATGCATGTCATAATGTTTTTTTACTCAAAGCATCAGGGTTGAAAATCTTCTGTGAAGGCTGAGGAAATAACCGAAATACAAAAGGTGACCTTGTAGATCACTATAACGGCAGCCTGGCGCTCAAACACAGTGGTTTTAACTGTATGTGTGTGTGCGCACCAGGATTTCCCTGAGCGTGGAATGAGATGCTGCACATCCTCGTTAAATCACAGACCTTTTCTGCCAGTGATTAAATGATTTTATCCTAAAATGGGTTATTTATTAGAAGTAAATATGTATAAATGTATGTCTTTTTAAATTTATTTATTTATTTATTTATTTATTTATTGTACAAATGTCTGTCCTGTCTGTTATTACCCTACATATAGCTGTAATAGATAGATAATAGACAGAAAAGATTTTGAGGTGCAGTTATATAAACTTCAATCATTATTCTAACAAACATACATACATACAGAGAGAGAGAGAGAAGCATTTACTGTACATTACTCAGCATTGCAGTTCCTTTTCATAACCACTAGATGCCACTCGTTCTCCTCACATTCTGCTTCATCAGTACAAAATGTCCTGTCCTGTACTGCGTCGCTTCATATTTAATTCTTTTCACACAAAAATGTACATGTTTGCAGCTCAATTTCCACTTCAAATTCAGTGTACATGCTCAAGGAGATGCAAAATTTTCTTTTCATGTGATTTTTAAAATCATTTGATTTATTGTTTATGCATTGCTAGCTTACTAGAAATCACCTCAGGTTAGCATTAGCAAGTCCGCTCCTGATATATGAATGCAGTGCCTTGAACAATAAACCTGAGAACGTAGAAATTATTATTATTTTAATTAAAGCATAAAGTACAAGGTTTATAATATTTCAAGTACCATAAGAAACATTTTGCTACTATTTTGTTCCAGGATTATAGATACAGGTTACTTATTTTGCTAGGCACGTTAGCTGCACATCTTGCTAACTGCTTTCATATGTCAAGGAGCGGCTCGAGAAACAGTGTATAATCATCATCTTTCATGCTGCATAACTTGTTATATGGACTCTGGACTGGAAACATGAAACATAAATTTAATATTTAATGTGGGTTCGATTCCTGCCTCAGGTCTGTGTGTGGAGTTTGCATGTGCTCCCCATGTTTGGTGGCTTTCCTCCAGGTACTCCGGTTTCCTCCCACAGTCCAAAGACTTGCAAATTGGACTATTTGGCGTTGAGTGTGTGTGTGTGTTGACTGGTGGTCCTACAACCGTCGTGAAATGGGTAATAAAACAAATACAATGGGAATCACAAGTTGCCTCCACAGTCCGTAGTTGGACTACAGATACTTCGTAGATAGATGGATTTTTATTATTATAATCATTATTTGGCTGAATCTTTTTTTTTTTCCGCACATCTTCAAGATGCTGATAAGAAGTGCACCAACGTGTATATTGTATTGAAGTCTTTCTCTTCGGCTGGTGTGGCTGGTGCTCAAGAGTAGATGATGGAAACACAACAGTTTATATTGTACTGATTAAAATCAAAGTCACAACATTTGTAATAATAATAACTATATTAATAAACACTAATGATAATAGGCAGAAGATTTCAAATGTCTTCCTTGCTGTCTCTAGTTCCAAATGCACATTATGTACATTGCAAATAAAATAAATTCACACTGGATTGCTTGTTCTATGTCCTTAAAAGGTCATAAAAAACATAATAGTAGGATTTCTATGATCACCATCTTTAAAAGGTATGTATGCACGGTATGTTATAGCAGCGCTATAATGTTTAACTATAATGTTTACCTTTATTTTTACAATTACACTTATGTTATTTTGTCATATACACAGTATGCCAGGGGCCACTGTGCATTAAAATGCTTTTAGTGAGATGTTCTTGTGTAAGAAAACATTTACAGCTCTCCTTTTCCCTCCTTAATCAGGTCAAGTATTACACACTTGTAAAATTTGCTTGTGTCCCTGTGAAATATCCTTTATTATAGAAATATTATTGCTTAGATTAGAAAGAGTACATTAATAGAAATTTGAACTGCTGTACATCTCATGCTACTGTCAGAGCAGTTAATTCTGACAAGTAATCTGATTGGACGAGAGACTTTTCACAAGTGGTGATGTATTGGACAGAGGATATGAAGGTTACATTTTTTGGAAGGTGTGCATCCCATTACATCTGGTGTAAAACTAACACCGCATTTCAAAAGAACATCATGCCACCAGTCAAACATGGTGGTGGCAGTGTGATGGTCTGGGGCTGCTTTGCAGCTTCAGGACCTGGACAACTTGCCATAATTGATGGAACCATGGATTCTGCCCTCTACCAGAAAATCCTGAAGGATAATATCTGG
>JAOTRS010000022.1:13183618-13200500 GCA_028565755.1 Dinotopterus cunningtoni
TTTTTTTACATTTCTCAACACGTAGCTTAGTTTATTATATAGCAATCGATACGTTATAATAAATACAAGTCTATATTCTTATTCACATTAAGCTCAAGCTGGGTTATTAATATAATGTTTAGATCCCCCTTCACTTAGTGTATTGCCTGTGCTCCGTGCCTTCCTTATGCTCACTCTTCTGGGCGCGTCTTCCTTCGTGTTTTTGCATTGGCGTCGGTGCAGGAGCGGCTCACGCGACGATGCTGCGTTTCAATGCGGCCGAGCAGCTCTTCCCATCGCCACCAAGACGGAGGCGGAGTTGGATCAGTATGCCAAGGAAGTGCTGGACTTCAGCTCGCATTACGGCGGCGAAGGGAGCATGTCTTACACGATGTGGAACGCAGCCGGAGCCCCCAGCGTCTTCCCGAGCTCGGGGGACTTCACGCACACGGCTGTGTTCCGGACGTACGGACGCTGGTGGGAGGACGAGCGCGTAGAGCAGAGGTTCAGCCGCACTCCGCGCTCCTTCCACAGCCGAGATTTCCTCGAGGTGGCGTTCGAGGAGCAGGTTTTCCCCACCTCCATCACCGTTCTGGAGACCTACCACCCCGGGGCAATCATCCAAATCCTTGCATGCTCACTTAACCCCTATGCTGAAAACTACACTACTGATGCCAGGTAATTGAAAGAGAATACATCAAGAATATTACACTTTTGTTTTTCATACAGTACAGTCTCGGAGCAGCTTTACACACACACAGCAGCGGAGCTAAATTTCACAGATGTCCCTTGTTTATTATCTAAATATCAAATATTATGTGTCCAGTTTCCGATAAACAATGCACAATAATAGTATTCCTCTTAGAGACGTACATTATTTTATTCCTGAACTTGACTCTGTGCTCAGAGATGTGCGCAGGGACGTTTTTCTCAATACTCTCCCCGAATTTGGTCTCACCAATCCCTTTTTTTTTTTGTGTGTGTGTGAGGGGGTGTTCCAGATTTTTCTCCCTAATTTAGTCGAATCCAATTCCACCCGTCACCAGCAGGCTCCCACACCGAGGCCACCATCACCAGGAGAATATCACGTGTTTCCTCCGAACCACATGATGCCAGCTGAATGCATCTTTACAAACTGCTCGCTCACGCACCATTGGGAGTGGCGTAACACACTCTGAGGACTTTTTTTTTTACCTTTTATCCGATACAATTATGCTATAATTGATGTGAGCACGCTACCTGCCTCTCATCCCACCCCGCTGAGAGAGCTCGACCAATCAGCTCTAGGCCCCCTATGCAGCATTATGGTTCTGTTGCTCCACATAGGACTTTTTTTTGTGCTTCCTGAAACCCCGATCGAATTTGCACCAATCACGATCACTTCTTCGAACACTCCTGACCCAATCCCGCAATCTAGTTCCTAATTGCTCCGACAGTTATCAATATTTTCTGATCAATTTAGTTAGTCCTGATGATCAAAATTTAAACAAAGACTGGTCATAATGAATGATTAATGTAAGACGTAAATGCTGCCCAGTCCTGAGGAACAGCTCAACCCCAGGGGGTCCACACACGCCTCCCAGTTCGTACTTTGTCCCAGTTATACAGTACCAGTCAAAAGTTTGGACACAGGTTTGGATTTATTTTCTACATTCTAGATCAAAACTGGATTTTTTTTTTCTTTTTTTTTAACTGTGAAATAACACATATGGCATTAGGTAGTTGTTATTTTAAGACACAAAGGTCACCTGTCTAATCTCCAAATAAAAGTATTGGCTCCCTTAAATTAATCGATATTCGATGTTTCACGCAAACCTCAGTATAAAATGTTAAAGGAAACCATTTTGATCATTATATGAAATATTTTTTTTTTTTTTTTTAAGCAGTGAGCTTTCTTACCTAGGTCCATTCTCAACCAGCGTATTGATGGTTCTGGATTCGAGTCACTGAGCGTACAATACCATAATGCTCAGATTGTTGGTGAAATCATCACTCTGCCAACATGGTGTCTTTCCAGTCCAGCGACGTTTTAATGATGTCTTTGTGTCATTGTGTGCAGGTGGGAGGTGCTGTGGGCCGGGGAGCCCACCAAAGTCGGCAGTTCTCAGGCGCGCCGGTTTTGCCCCCCTATTCGCCAGATTAACTTTGCAACTAATTTTCTGCGTTTGGAAGTAAACAGCTCTTTATTGGATTATTACACCGAGCTGGACGCCATTGAGCTGCGCGGTGGGCGCAACCATGTCAGCAGCCTCACCGCGCCCGTCATGGCCAAGATCATACCTGACAACGACAGAGTCATGTCTTGCAACAAGGTCAACGGGTACTTCGACAAACTACCATACGAGGTGCCGATAACTGATAATATTCCAGTGCGAACTGATAGATTACCTCTAAAATTATAGGATTATACTTCCACATGTCAAATGAGACGTCTGCAGCACGTACAGTATACTGTATAGCACAAATATATAACGCTACAGAGCTGAAGGGTAAGGGTCAGGAGGTAATGATGTCATTTATCAATGTGATTTCAGCTTTATTTCTTTAACTTTAAAGTTTAACAGCATGTACTGTAGGGAAGGTTAATTCAGTTCATTTGCGTTGCATCAGTGCTATATGAACGAGATCCAGAGTGGTTGTACTTCTTTGTTGTTTCAACACCAGGTGTTTCAAGTCTCAACTCGACTCCTTATTATAGCATGTTTATCATCACTTTCGGATAATTAGCACGTCACACACGTCAGAAATGCCAGCATGATGTGTTCAGCAGGCCCGGCTCAGATCTTCCAGCCAAACCGCTAACACTTTATTATGTCTGTAATGCTATACGGCTATTATGTGCCAGCTGACACCGTGTTCGACACGCTCCCGCTTGTTTAGAGATTAGCTCCGGGATTCTCGAGTGTATTGTTTCTTATTTCTCAGTAACATTAAACCAGTGTTTTAATCCCAGGACGCACACTTGCGGCATCCTTATTTATTCTTCCCTGCACGTTTTTAACACCACAGACAGAAACGTGTATTTCGGGAACATTTAGCCGTGTCTGCTAAGTTTTTTGTCTGGTTTTTTTCGCAAACAAACTGAGCGTGCAGTTTACAAACAGGCACTGAAGACAGTCATGCAGCACAAATGATCAAAGCCGTAGCATATTACACAACAGCCTGAGTCTAAACTAACCAACTGTGGACCGGATGACCATATTCGATGTGTGTGTATATATATTTTTTAGTTCCATATTTGTCACACTTAAATGATTCAGATCATTAAACAAATTTTAATATTACACAACGATAACCAAATAAATACAAAATTTAGTTTTTAAATGATTTCATTTATTAAGGGGAAAAAGCTGCCCAAACCTGCCTGGCCCTATGTGAAAAAGTAATTGCCCCTAAACCTAATAACTGGTTGTTCCACCCTTGGCGGCAACAACTACAATCAAGCGTTTGCGATAACTAGCAGTGAGTCCTTTACATTCCTGTGGAGGAATTTTGGCCCACTCTTCTTTGCCGAATTTTTTTAAATCAGCCATGCACAAGGGAATTTTGCATGAACAGCCTGATTAAGGATCTCAATCAGGTTTAAGTCCGGACTTCTCTGAAAACCTTAATTTTTTTTTAGGCATTTAAAGTTGGACTTGCTAGTGTGTGAACTGATTCCTTGACTTTCTCCTTCAGGATTTTCTGGTAGAGCAAAGAATTTCTGGTTCCATCAATTATGGCATGGCCTGCAAAGCATCCCCAGACCATCACACTACCACCACCATGTTTGACTATTGGTCTGATGTAATGCTAGTTTTACGCGAGATGTAAAGGGATGCACACCTTCCAAAAGGTTCAACTTTTGTCTCATCAGTTCACAGAATATTTGCCCAAAAGTCTTGGGGATGATCAAGATGGTTTTTTTTTGGCAAATGTGAGACGAGCCTCTGTGTTGTTTTTGGTCAGCAGTGGCATTCGCCTTGGAACTCTTGCATGGATGCCAGTTTTGCCCCAAGTCTCTTTCTTATTGTTGACTCATGAACACTGACCTTAACTGAAGCTAATGAGGCCTGCAGGTCTTTAGATGTTGTTCTGGGTATTTTTTATGAGCTCCTGGATGAGTCGTCACTGTTGAGTAGTTTTGGTAGTCTGGCCACTATCGGAGAGTTTCACCACTGTTCCAAGTTTTTTACATTTGTGGATAAAGTCTCTCACTATGGATCGCTGGAGTCTCAAAGCCTTAGAAATTACTTCATACCCTTTCTCGACTGATACATGTCGGTTACTTTGTTTTTTATTTCTTCTTGAATTTCTTTAAATGTGTTTCTTTTTGCATCCTTTGTCAGACAGGTTCTATTTAAGTGATTTATTGATTCAACAGGCTGGCTGTAATCAGGCCTGAGTGTGTTATGTAAAATTTAACTCAGCTTTCCAAAAAATGTGGTTAATCACAGTTTAACCATGATTTAGCAAGGGGGGGCAATTACTTTTTTCACACAGGGTTGGTTGGGTTGGACATCTTTTTTCCCTTAATAAATGAAATCATCTTTTATGAACTGCATTTCATATTTAATCGGGTTATCTATGTGTAATACATTTTTTTGATGATCTGAACCATTTAAATGTGACAAATATGCAAGAAAATAAAAAAATAATTTTCACAGCACTGTATATTTAGGTTTTTAAAAAATAGGTTAATGTATATAAGGACAGCGCTATCTGCTATCTTTCACATAAATAAGCTCTCAGACCCCCACGATTGGCTAGCGTCTTTGTGATTGACAGGGAAGTATGAGCGTATGAGATCCCGCCCACCCAGAGACTGCCAGTTTTGCTCTCAATGGGCGTAATGGACACGGGATGTGAATCTGTAATTTACAAACTAATTTGAATTAGTAAAGTGCAAATCTAACTTCTAGCATAGAAACTTATATGCAACATCATGAAGTAAAAATAAAAATAACAAAACATACAAATTCTACCTGCACCACCGTAATAACAAATCCTGTCTTTCCCCAGCTGATCCAGTTGATTGTGAGTCACCTGGCCGTGCCAGATTTGTGTCGCCTGGCTCAGAGCTGCAAGCTCCTACAGCGCCACTGTTACGACCCGCTGCAGTACGTCCAGCTCAGCCTGCAGCCGTATTGGTTCCGCTTGAACGATCTGTCTCTGGCACACTTACAATCCCGCTGTGCGCTCCTTCAGCGCCTCAACATGTCCTGGACCGGAAACAGAGGCGCCGTCACGCCTAGCGGATTCTGCAGGTGTGATGATTTAGGATGTGGCCTGATGCATGCCTAATATGAAACCATTATAATCACATATCATAGTGTCTTTCCATCTCTCTCTCTCTCTCTCTCTCTCTCTCTTTGTCTTTGTCTGTCTTAGTTTTATCAGGGCCTGTGGTGCAAACTTGGTGTGTTTGGAGCTGTCTTGTTGTCATTTCTTAAACGAAATGTGTTTGGAGGTGATCGCGCAGACCTGCGTCAGCCTCCAGGAGCTCGACCTCGCGTCGTGCGACCGTCTCGAACCTCTGGCGTTCAACCGAATCGCTGAACTTGGACGTCTGCGCCGACTCGTCCTGTACCGCACCAAGATAGAGGTGAGCTGTAAAAGCTATAAACACACTCAGCCCAGACAGAAACATGTTTATTTTCCTAAACAATCAGAAGTGAGAATCATTAGAAGTACGTGGGGCGTTTAAGTCAAACCGGGACTTGTGGTGTCATGAGAAGAAAAATGAAATTGTAAAATTGATGAGACTATTAGCCGCAGCAAAACATTTGAATGGTGCAAAAGTTTGTCCGTGAATGATGATCCGAGGTGGGCCGAGGTGGCTCGGAGGTCCACCGATAGATTACTTGTCTCCAAGTTGCGGAAGAGACACATCTGTCTGTTGGAACTGTACACCCAATTGCACATTACAGATCCTCCGCTGGGATGTATAGTCACATTCCCCAGGCCATTCCCACATGTTTGGGCCATTAAAGGAATTCCTGGGAGGCCAGAGTCTCAGACGTGAAGCAGGCAGTTTGATCATGGGTCCGATATACTGAGAAAACTTTCTACCCTGATGGTATCCAAGCACTAGTGAAACGCTAGGATGAGTGCATTAATGTAGCAGGGGATTATATTGAGAAATAAAGGGAGTTTTTAATTTCGTAACTGTGATCTTTAATTCTGTACAATCAAAAGTCCTGGTTTGACTTGAACACCCCTCGTAGAAGTTCTGTGTCATGATCCATGGTTCAGGATTGAAGCTTGAAAACTGATTGTGGTGTCTAAATCATCTGATCTACTTATGCATATATCTCTAATTATGTTAAAAGTCGGACCTGCCATAACCATGAGATAAATAATCATATCTGCAATGTCTATAAACACTGTACCAGATTGTTGTGCTCTTGCACAGAGGACATGCGCGGCTGTTGTGGCCTCCTAATGCCCCATTTGTACACAAACTGCGCTGAATGCCTTTTCAAATAGTGTTTTGGGGCCTTATTTACTCATGCACACACACACACACACACACACACACACACACACACACACACACTGTATCTCGGTAAGCTATATCTATTCCACTCTCAAATCCCGTTATTATCCTGTCACTGATATAATTAAATAATTTCTTCTTTTTTTTATCATCAGGAGAATAAGATATGTTCAGTCAAAAAAACATCACTACACACACACGTACATATACGTGCGCACACACACATACACTTCACCGAGGCGTGTTTTTACTCTAGCTCAGAACAATAGCTCTGTTCTCTACGCTTTAACAGGGATGTTTTTTTTTTTTTTAAACTCAGCTCGTCTGTGTGTGTGTGTGTGTGTGTGTGTGTGTGTGTGTGTGTGTTTTTTCCCCTTCCTGAAATTTTAAACCCCTTTGTTTTTAATCCCAGTTTTAGTGATATGTGCCAGACCATGAAGTCATGTCATACTTTTTATTTTGACATCCCTATTCCTCAGAGCGAGGGTTTCACGGTCTTTTGTGGTTCCCGGATCTGTTTTCTTTAATTATTTCATAAGGAGGGTTTGTTCTGTCATGTCGGCTCAGGGTTCAGAAATAAAGTTGGCGGGCGCTAGGTTCTGTAGGTTTCGTCGGGGTTTGATAAAGACGAATCCGTCGTCCTGCTCGGCTCATCCTGATTCGTCAGGAATTGGTGTTGGATTAGTGTTTCGATTCATCAGAATGTTTAATTAATAATCTGGTGTCAGAAGGTGTCGAATTGTTTTGTGTATAACAGCGGGTCTGAAAGTGGTACTGGCTGAAAGGTTCATAATAAAACATACGATGCATCATTTAATACAAAATTAAAAATTGTAATCATGAAATTCCTGTGGTGTGAGAGGAATAAATTAGTTCTGGACGTGTTATGGTTTGTGGAAATCGTAAACCTCAGGGTTGTGGCGGTAACTCCGCTTCATGTCAGGCTACACCACACCAGCCTGTTGTTGATTACTTTTCTATACACGAGTGTTCTTCATTACCACTAAAAGTGGGCGCAGCTTTTTTTTTTAACTGACATATTGTAGTAACTCTTCCTCTATACTCTAACGCAGAGGTCCTGAGTTCAAACTTAAAAAGGTCCGGTCAATAAAATTTTCTTTGAGGCGAGGTCTCTGATCTCTATACAGTGGAACCTTGGATTACGAGCATAATTCATTCCAGAAGCGGGCCTCGTATTTTAAAACACTCGTAAACCAAAAAGAATAATATATAAGAATAATAATTATAATAATATAAGAAATAATGGAAATTCAAATAATTCGTTCCACAGCCCCAAAAAATAAATGCATAAAAATAATTAACAAAAAATATAAAGTAAAAATAAAACAAATTAACCTGCACTTTACCTTTAAAAAAAGGTAAAAATAAATCCCGACAGATAAGTGTTTCCGTTTGTGCGCGCAGGTGCTGTGTGTGTGTGTATGTGTGTGTGAAGCTAAAGTAAGAAGCCCCTCCGCTGTCCCCCTTCTTGTCTTACACAGTCACTCTTCCTCCACTCTTTTCACACACGCGCGCACACAACGGAAACACTGTTTTATCGGAAAAATAAACAAGAAATCTCTCTAATGAAACTCGATTGAGCGACACACTTACGGAATCACTGCTGTAAAGTAAAAATAAAACAAATTAACCCTTAAAAAGAATCGCAACAGAGCAGTGTTTCTGTGTAGAGCGGAGAGAAAGAGTGTGTGTGTGTCTGTGAAGGTGAAAGTAGGAGGGGTGTGTGTGTGTGTGGGATCAAGCGAATGCGTGATACATGATACTCGTTACACGTAAACCAAGACTTGTTCATTTTCCAAGTCAAAATTTATAAAAAATCTTTGCTCGTCTTGCGAAACACTCGCAAACCGCGTTACTCGCAATCCGAGGTTTAACTATATATGCAGTCATTGTAGGTCTATAAAAAAAATTAGCGATTTAAAATTTCATAGCATTTCAATAATATTTATTGTCAATTTTCAGTAACTACGTTAAACATGTGGACAGTTTGACAGGCAACTTTGATGATCTTGTGTATTCCCTTGTGTAACTGATTGTTTAATCAGTTTTTAGTGAATCTTTATTTGCACACTGTGGTCTATACATGAATGTGAAAGAACTCGGTTTGCTCTGTCATACCGGGCTCTCAGTTCAGGTATTTTACACAACCCTCACATCGACCGCTGCAGATATGTTTTTGCTCTAACAACCTGTTTTTCTCTCATAGAGGCACTTCACATTACTGCTTTTTATTAGCGCCACAGTATCAGAACATATGAGACAAACCGTGGTTCCCGCAGAAAGAATAACCATATATTAATCTGTCTATTCATCTTCTTCTTTAAAGCTTCAGTTTTCATAGTATACTTTCCTTTTCTTGGAGTAAGCCATACTGTGTTGCGCTTTCCTTTCTGTTGTTTCTATACACAGTAAACTATCACGTTAATTGGCTCTGCTAAGTGGTGCGTATAGCCACGCCTACCCTGAGGAAAAGAGCGCTAGATTACTGGTATATTAATTATTTTCATTTATCAGAAAAGTATTGGGGTCTGGATAGATCTGTTACTCAGTCCGGATCCGGACCGCGGTCTGCCATTTATTGATCTAACGGTTAAAAATGACTTCATTAGCTTTCAAACGACACCAGCCTCATTCTGCTGCGATCTACGGTGCACGAGAGGAAGGTTGTGGAAATCGAGCATTTTAACCGACTTTGGAGCTTTACATCCGATGCCTCAGGGATTGCTCATTTTGTTTTAACTTATCGTTTTCCCGAAGTGATGTACTTGGTTTATTCAAAGTCTTTAGAAAGAGATTGTAAATGTATTTTATGAACTTTTTTGTTTGCATTATTAAATATCTATCATTAGCCACATTCATTTAAAAAAATTACAAAAAAGAAAGCACATAGGTTTGTATTATTTTATGAGACTCAGAAAGTCTTTTCAGCTATCACGTTTCCTTATTCCAATTTTGTGCAAAATTTTCTAAGTCAGTAGTGAAGCCTGTATCATGAATTGCATAAACCTAAGAGAGAGTATCTTTGCCTTCTTAATTGATAACATTATCAACAACAATAATTGTGTAACTTTTTTTATTTTTGACATAGATATATGTAATTTAAGAACACTTATTTATTCCAACATGTAATTAAAACTCCAGTTTTATCAGTGTTTTCCGTTCAAGGCTGCTGTCTCCCCAGTCACTGGTGTGTGAGTGTGAATGTGTTACATCGGTGCATTTGTAACTGCGGTGCGAGCAAAATGGACACCCTACTTGTAATAGCAAAAACTTCATTTTGAGGTGTTAAAGCATCATCCCTATAGTCCTGATCTTGCTTTATCAGAGTTTCACCTGTTTGGTCCCCTGAGAGCAGCCCTACAAGGACGAAGTGAAGACAGCGGTGCATTCATGGCTCGTAGCTCAGCATAAAACATTTTTAATGAAAGAATACGCGAAAGCTTGTTGACAGATGGACAATTTGTATTAAAAAGCAAAACGATTATGTCAAAAAATGATGTATTTGTCTTTTCTAACAGTTAACTAAAATAAATTCCACAGCCAGAATGCGGATAATCTTTGACTCAAAAAAAAAAGGTTCCAAAATACAAGAGCTGTACCGAAAGTAATGCAAAAGTGGGCATACCTTTTTTTAACTGAGACAGGTCATTCAAATTGGACCTTTATACAAAACTACTACTCAACATGGTCTCCATCACAAGCCATACATTTGCATTTGAACCCAGATCTTGAAAATCTTCTTTGTCGTATTGGATGATCTCCCATTGTGTAGATTGTCTTTGGTGCTGGTTTGCCCTTTTTTAAACTTCTTCACCCATCTGTGCACATTGCTTTTGTCAATCGTCCCATCTACATAAACATTCTGTAGCCTTCCTTGGATGTTGGAGAACTTGTGCAATTTGAACACCTTATGTATATTAATAAAAAAAGTTGTGCCTGTTTTTGCATTACTTTCAGTACAGCCCTTGTATTATTGCTATAAATAAGAAGCGAAGGCCTATATTCTGAATGCTCGGAAATAATGAGCTTCTACTCAGGTGCTGGTAATGAAACAGGCTGCATTATCGGGGTCTGTGCTGATGCTATTTCTTTTGCCTTTGTGTGTGTGTGTGTGTGTGTCTGAAGCAAACAGCCATACTGAGCATCCTGACATTCTGCAGTGAACTGCGACACCTCAACTTAGGCAGCTGCGTGATGGTGAGTTCTCTTAGCTATTTAGAATATTCGGAAACACACCAATGTTCACACTTTGTAACTATAAATCGCATGACATGCCGCAGCACTATTACGAACAGTCCATTATCTAAGCAACTTCAAAACGCCTCTCTTTTCACCCCAAATTCTCCAAATTGTTTAATGTGCCCTTTTTTTTTTCTTTTTTGTCAAAGAGTCCTGCCTGAACAAAAATCCATTTTTCGCCTGTGTAAGGAGTCTGCTTTTTTATCCAGAGACCAATTTCTAGGAGGAAAAATGGTCCATAATTTTATAGAGAACATCATACAGTATCTCTGTCTTTGGGTCACTTTGTAGTGGAGGATGGATGGATATGAAAAAAAAAACGTATTCAATGCACGAAATATCACACTGTACGTTTGTTTTTTTTTTAAATTTCCCCTGTAGGCAGCTTATCTCTTTTCAAATGCCACTCAGAGGACTGAGCTATCTGCTCTCTTCCTCATACATGAGCCAGTGATCAGATTGTGTTGCTCTGATCGACACAAAGATTAGGTTTATTTGTTGTATTAATGTTTGTATCATGGTGAATGGCCTGAAGATGACGCTGTTCTGTCCCTCTTTGTCTGACTCCAGATAGAGGACTTTGACGTGGTGGTGAGTGTGTTGAGCACCCGTTGTCGTTCCCTCGTGTCTCTGGATTTGTGGCGCTGCAGGAGCCTGAGCGAGCGCGGCCTCTCCGAGTTAGTGTCGGGCTGCAGCGCTTTGGAGGAACTCGACCTGGGGTGGAGCTCCGCCCTTCACAGTGGCTCCGCCCTCCATGGTGGATCTGCCTCATTCAGACATGCAGCGCGCAGACTGAGCCGTCTGCGCAGACTCTACCTCACCGCTAACCGCAATATCTGTGACGCAGACCTGGAACATATCGCAACACACTGTCCTGCACTGGAGCACCTCGATATACTGGGTGAGGGAAGACTGAAACACACACACACATACTTTCCAGATGTTACACATGACACTTTTGCACGTTTGTCCAAACTAAGGACTCGGAGGTGTTTATAAACGTGTAACCATCGTGTGTGTGTGTGTGTGTGTCTGTCCATGCAGGTACGCGATTGGTGAGTCCGGCCGCTCTGCGCAAGCTGCTCCAGTCGTGTCCCCGCCTGCGTCTGCTCGACGTTTCCTTCTGCTCGCAGATTGACGCACGGACAGTACAGGAGCTCAGTGAGCTTTTCCCAAACGTCTCCATCAAAAAGAGTTTCACTCAGTGATGCCTAAACTTAAATCCTACAGACACTAGGACCCTGTGGTCTGGTACTCACACAATAGATACCACAATGAGCACAAACACAAAAGTGATGCACTGGGTGAAAGAAAGCGCTGGAGTACATACTCACACTCGCACTCACTCACTTACTCACTCACACACACAAACCTATATTTAAATCAGTGCATTCTGGTTGGCTGAGAGCAGCAGTGGAGTAAGTGGTTGCACATATCTATATGTCCATCACAGTGCTGAGTAGCGACATGTGTGTCATTGTGCTTTCACTAACAACCTGCAGTATTTTACATTGAGCTCTCATGGCCTGAAATATGAACAAGTTTTAAAACATTTGATAATAATGAACATAAGTAACAGGTGTTGCAGTTTAAACAGAAGTGAACTTCATTCAACAGTCATTGTCTGGTTTAAAAGACTTGATGCTGTGTAGGGAAAAAGGAACTCAAATGGAAATCTATTCATCTTTTTCTTAAGTGCATGCAGGTGAAGATTAAAAGAAATCACTTGTTAAATTCAGTAAAGGTAGCGATTCCGGTGTAGTTTAGTGAATTTTAGGTTGTTTTCACATTAAGCACGATTTATTCGTACCGTCTCCAGGAACGATTGCTCCCCGACTGGCCAGCGTTCACATTATTTTTGCTCTCCGTTCACGGGTACGCTTATGTATTTCCACTCTCTGATACAGCACCTACTTGGTTTGTGAGTCGGTTGTGGTTATCCATATTTCTGAAAAAATATCAAGAGTAATGCTCTCGCGTGCCTTCCTACTGTTCCTACTGTATCAGCTATGGCTGTGTAGGTCAGAGGATGAGATGACACGTAGATTCCGGAGAAGACGACGACGGCACAGATGATATCGCATCTAAACAGCAACCTAATTCCGTTCTCAGGTACGATTTGCTTCCATATCTGATTGAGTGAAAAACATAGTGTCCACAACTACGTATATAACTGCACAATTTTCATTCTTATTAATATATGAAAGAATTTTTTTTCTTTTTTGTTTACTTGTTTTTTTAATACACTGCCCCCTAGTGGATATGCTTATATTACAAAGAGTTTTTTGAAGGCATATTTAAAAGAATCCCTTTGTGCCTAGCTGCAAATACAGCTAAGAGAACAGCCAATAAGATCCTAGGAAGGAATTATAGGAAATCAAATTAATTTCCTGTAAAGTGCAGCAGATTCCTGAATCCAATCTGTCACTACTTTGTGAGAACAGGAGATGATGATGATAACACTATAATAATTGGCGTATCATACCCAACAGCATGACGCGATTTCTGTGTATGGCATACGGTATAAAAAAATTTTCTAATAGACGTGCAACGATTATTCGACAAAGTCATTAAAAATCGATACACAAATTTAAATGTCGATTAGTTGATGATGTCATCGCTCTTGATTCTGGCGAGAACTGCGAACACTCTGACATGGAGCTGTCAGACTTACTGGAGTGAAGTGAGTAATAGCACGATGGCAAACGCCTTAACAGGCAAAAAACGTGTGGGAACATTTCACTCTGAACTCAAACAAAACAGCTTTTAAAATCAGAGGGAGAGACTTTGTGCTGGCAGAGACGAGGACAAGCAGCGCTTTGTGAAGGACAAGTAAGTGGGAAAAGATTCACATGTGGATAATTACTGACGGTGTGTTGCTGTGAACTGGGCTTTTATTTCCAGTTCTCCTTGATGAACCTTTTTTAGTGAGATTCACACACACACACACACACACACACACACACACGCACACGCCTTATTGCTGGCTATGAAGGTCTACACAAGCGTTTTCTCTCTCACACGCTGTTGTGCTCTCTATGTTTTTCAGCTCACAGCAACACACACACACACTAATTAGATATATTCTCCTTCTGTATGTTTCTTCTCCCCACTTACTTTACTCTCAGGTCTTTCACACTTCACTTCGCTTGACCCCGCACCTGCCACTTGGCCACGCCCCTTCACCGCAGACTGATGCTCAGTGTTCTTAACATTTCAACTTAACTCCCATAATTACCATGCGCCATCTTCACTTTTTAATTATTAATTATATTTTATTGCTGGTTCTTTGCTTTTCCTTGGCTTTAGATTTCGTTTTATCAAAAAAAAAATCATCAAAAGACATATTTTTTGAATGAAGTTTTCATCTTTATTATCTTGATTGTTAGTTACCACAGGGACAAAACAACCTCAAGCTGATCGCTAAACAAGAGTTATTGAGTAATCGTGCCATTTGTAATCTGATTCATCTTAAATTTTTTTCTCTCTTTTTCTTGCACACGGCTTAAAACGATTAGCGCTATCCTCACGTTAATGTTGCAGACATAATGGTAAACCCCCCACCCCCACCATAACTTCCTCATAGATCTGTCTGAACGATTTACTGGAAAATGAATAAACTGACCTGCACCGCTATCACTATCGTCTGCAACACTAACAGGACAAACACTAAAAACTAGACGTAACCTGAAATGCTTGAGGGTGCTGATTAGAAGTGGCTGTACAAGCATTACAGGACATATAGTACACACAACTGCTGTCATTTTTTAAGTGAATAGAGTTTTTTATTAGTGATTAAATCAAAATACAGCAATGCATATTAATTTTTGGACAATTTTGAAGATTTAAATGGTAAATGAAGTGTTGGACATGCAGTCTGAGAAGCTCTCGGACATCCGGTCCGTGTTTCAAACTCAGCTCTGTACTGCTGCTGATTTTATTAATGCGCCATGTTATGGTTAATTAAGCACTGAAAATGAAGTTTGTTGGATTATTTATTCAAGATTTGAATTCCATAACACGTGCCATGAACAATGTGTGTGTGTGTGTTTACTGGAAGGTCTTCCATTTCCTTCGAAATAACATGCTGAATACCAGTGTCAGTGCCTTATGTTGAAGAATAGATCCTGTGTGTGTGTGTATGAGAAATACAGTTGCGAGTTTAATAAATATGAACAATACAGATTACTTTCTCAGTCTCTTTATTCCTCAAAATGCCTTCGTTGAAACATGAAGTGAACAGACTAAGCAAAACCCAAGCGATCAAAGTACAAATTACGCAGAAAAAAAGAATGGATAAACCACAAGGTAGGTTTTGTGTGCTTTTGAATAAAAGAGCTAGCTTTTCTGTTTCTGGCATACTCGCTATTCAGGAAAAGAGACCCAGCATGAGTACATACTAGAAAGACTTGAATTTAGTAGGGAAAAAAAACAACTAAATAGCGTTCATAAATAGGGGTGCTTTTCGAAGTTTGTGTTGCTTTGTGGATGTGTAATAGTTTTATGATGAGACCCCCTGCTAAAAGGCACAGTCGAAATGGTTCCATAATAGTAACACAGAGTTCCTCCAGGGGGACGAGACGATGTTTTGATGACACGCTACACACGCTGATGTAGCAGCGGCTTTGCGACCGTGGAATTCGGTGGCACAGGATGGCATTAATAACGACTTAGCCTCAAACTAAATTCATTTCACAGGCTTTCACATTTGACTTTTGCCATAGGCTAGTATCTGGTGAAGTTTAAGAATAGGCGTTTAGAGGGTTGACAAATACAGTCTAGTAGTAGAGTGAACAATGCAAAAGGTAATTCGAGGTTTTTGCACAATGTCCAGCGCAATAACACCTTTAAAAGCTGCACAACATAATTAAAAACTAGTTTAAAGAATTTAAGCAGCCCATTGTTTTTTTTTTTTGCATGGGACATTTTCCACTCAGATTTTTGCTATGTATCTTACCATAAAAATGCTTCTGTACATCATACACACACTTACACCGTTGCCTTTGTTTGTGGAAATTTAACACTATTAAACCAGTTTCTGATTATTTGCAATAAAACAACTCTTGATGGCTATATAGGATTGGTAAACCTTTTTAAACAATTTGCCTTAAAAAAAAAAAAAACTGTAAGCAACCCTGTTATTAGCTTTCCTACCTGCTTCATAGTGAAAACAGTGCTCATGGGGCAGTGTGATACGCGTCCCACTGGGCCTCTTTATTAGCTCTTGTTGTAGTGCAGTTCCCATTTTTGACCACTAGGTTCAGCAGTAACTTTGCAGCACAAAATGAAGCAGTTAGCATGCTACGATGGGGTTGTGCAACATCTATAAAGGCGGGCAATTAAAAAAAGAACACAAGATTATATCAGTCAAATAATTTTTTCTTTTTCAAATTATTGAAAGAATAAATTAGAATTTCAATTGAGTTGAAAATGTGTAAAGACGGAATCATTATGTATTGATATTTGGAGAATGGCCGATATACAGTATATGACTTATATAAGACTCAATTTAGTTCATGACTGAAGCTAACACACATACATACCTCAGAGATCATGCTGCCTTGGAATTTATGCATTAAAAGTAATAATGTTAATGGGTGTAGTGCACTGTGGCCTCGCACCTTCAGGCTCGAGGGTTTGATTCCCGCTTTGTGCATGTGTGTGCTGTGATAGATTAGCATGTACACTGCCTCGTGCCCAGAGTCTGCTGGGATAGGCTCCAGGCCCCCGTGACCCTGTACTGGATAAACGGTATAGGAGATGAATGAATTAATAATAATAATCAAGTTGACAATCTATTATTAACAATGCCATATTTTGAAAGTTTCTGCCATTTCCCATGACTGTTTAGGGAAACTAGCTTAGCTGTTTGCTGCGCTTTAATTTCCAGCATCGTCCTCCAGGGGGCACTAAACAATACAAAACTGGTTTAACACTTATTTTATTTTAAGAAACCCTATCAGGCTATTTTCCTCTCTGCATTTTAGTTTTACTGGAGGAGAAAAAAGAAAATTAAATTAATTTGTGATCTGAAAAAGTCAAATAATAATAAATAAGTCTGCAAAGATAAGTTTCATACGATGATGATGATTATTTTATTATATTTTATTTATTTATTTATTTATTTATTTACCTTTTTTCCCCTGTTGTATTACTGATTGAACT
>JAOTRS010000022.1:13278444-13288849 GCA_028565755.1 Dinotopterus cunningtoni
CATTGCCTTACAATGTAGAAAAAATAAAATAAAATAAAAATTATAAAAAAATGTATACATTTAAAAAAATTGTACACTACTGCTCAAAAGTTTGGGATTACTTTTTGACTCCATAGTCATTCCTGAGTTTTTTTTATTTATTTATTTTTTTATAATTTTTATTTTATTTTATTTTTTCTACATTGTAAGGCAATGCTGAAGCCTTCCAAGCTACCAATAATCTCCTCTGAGCAGTTAATATTGAGATGTATCTGCTACTCATGATCTGTAGAGCCTTTATTATGGCTTTAATCTGAGGTGCTGTTTGTTAATTGGTGATTTCTGAGGCTGGTAACTCTCACTTGACACAATACTGTTCTTGCAAGAACTGTTCCAGAAAACCTGACCTCCGTGTCTTAAAATAACAATCGACTTGATGTTGTTGTTACATAATTATTTCATGTAAAATGTAAAATCTATGGTCAGCAAGGTCACATCTTAAATTTAGACCCGCTGACATGCATGCGTCATTACTTTTTTTTGTACCACAAGAGGGCACCGGTCAAAAGATTATCACACCCTGATAGATTAAACATGACCTAAGAGGGTTTTAAGGTTTATTTATAACTAAAGGTTTGACTTTAACTTGGACATTGCTTTCTTGACAGGAAAAATAGCAGATGAATTAATAATAATGTGCCACAAAAAGTGGCTTCTTAATTATGAATTTACATTTGTAATAAGATCAATATTATTTATTTTATTATCAATCATTATATGCATCTCTTCTAGACTGCAAAAGACTTAAAGGTGAGTACATAAATACACGTTCTCCATGAAGCCACTGAGCCCCATGAGCAAGGCCCTTAACCCTGTCTGCTCCACGGGTGCCATATCATCTGACCCCAAGACAAATAAAGGCTTTAACGTCTGTGTATTTTTGTGTGTTGCAGTGAAGAGGCTGAGTACAGAGTGTGTGCAGCTAATCGTCGAGAGATGTTCCTCTGCAGCCACAGAGGAACCGTGTGAACTTAGCACAGTTCTCAGGTGTGAATCTGGTTTTGGCTCTGCTGGTACACCTGTATTAAACTAGAACACAATTAACCATAAATATACTTTCTGCTTTATATTGTGTGTGTGTGTGTTTTCTCAGAACGTTTGTGGAGGAGAACGAGGGTGTGTATGAGCAACAGATGTACGGCGCCTTGGAGATGGTAGCTGTCCTCAATCCCAGGGCCGTGTCACCTCTGATTCCAGTTCTCTCGCAGAGTTTACGAAACACAGAGCACAAGAGAGGAATCGGAAAAAACACATCACTCAGGTAACGGTTATAAGAGAAATGCTGATGACATAACAAAAGTAAACACAAACAAGTATATTCGAAGAATACCAATGTTTTGTGTATATTGTACAAGATTTCCTGAGTTTCTACTTGTATGAATTTACATATAAAGAGACTCTCTAACCTGAGCTTTAATCAGCTGCGGATCATATAGTTTTTGAATTACTACAGTTTTTGTACAATTCGCCCCCAAATTAAATAATAAAATATGATGATTTGAATAAATAATATTAACCATTTAACTAGGACAACAGAAAAGGCACCATTATAAAATGAGGAAGTGTTTATATAAGGGGTGGTCATAACATTCGCATTATTATATGATAAAAAAGGAAAATATTTGCCCCAATTTTTTTTTATTGCTCCGGAAATAAGTCCCTTCTTCTTGTTTAAAAAACTTGCGGTATACTTTCTCACAATGCCACTAGAAGGTCCAAACCAAAATGGCGCACCCGGTTATAAAAATTGAAGTGCGCCTTCATGACAACACGCCAGACCATTTAGCTCACGAAAACGCTGATACTTGCAGGTGACATAGGATATGAAATTCTGCCTTATCCTCCTTATTCCCTCGACCTCGCACACAGTGACTTCTTGCTGTTCCACCACTTGAAGAAACCACATTGTGGCAGGCGTAATTACTGAGGTGGAACTTTTCTCAAAAAAAAAAAGGCTTCTTCAATGACGGAGTTCAATCAAATGCAGTAGAATATAAATTACCGCCACCCTAGCATTTTAGCTAAGCTCATTAGCTTGTGGGTGGTAACTAAGTTAGGAAGACGGGGTCCAAACAACAGCAAGGTTTTTTTGTTCTACCCATTTATGGATTAATCTGCGGTTTAGTTTGAGTCACAACCTGTCAAGATATGTCTAAAACAGTCTCTTGCAGTACCCGAGCTGCATTAGTGGAAGATTTGGCAAACACTTAAGGAGCGCTCTTTTGACATTTTGTTCTTATTAACCTATTTTCCAATTTCTTTGTGCTTTGCATTTTATATATATTTTTTTTTGCCCTATATCAACATTTACATGCAAATTGATCTCTAAATAAGAAATAAGAGTTGCAACGTCCATGATCTAAAGAACCCTCTTGTTTCATGGTCTTGAAACATCAGTAAGAATTGATGTGAATTGTGTTTAAGAAATTGTAAGGATTTTTTTTTTTTTTCATAACTGACAAAGTAAAAACCCTTGCTTGACCTGTCTGTTTCAGAAACGTGTACAGGAATCTTTTGGCACTGTTGGGAGATGCTGGACAGGCTGAAATTATCATCCTAGAAGAGGATTAACCCGTTACCTTGTGTCCTCTGCTCTGATTGTAAATACTGTACATAATGTTTACATTGTACATGTTTTGAATCTGTGGATTTTTCAATAAATATGTGTTTGTAAGGCAAAGATGCTTCTTTGTGTCTATTTATACTTGAACATTTCTACATATAATGTTTCAACGTTGTTATTGTTTTTGGTCTTTTGGCTCCTCCCGTCAACGGGGTCACCACAGCAGACCATCTGTGGACCAGCTTGCACAGGTTTTACACCAGCTGCCCTTCCTATCTGTGCTTGGGACCGACATTGCACCCAGTGGATGGGGTTTGGGCATTGGGTGGGGATAAAACCCAGGCCTTCCACATGGCAGGCAAGAAAACTACCACTGAGCCACATTAAATATGATTATCTTATGACAATATTATGGCTGTAACATTGAATTGTGTCACTTGCGAAAATAGAAAACCAACCAATAAAAATACATAAATTAGAGCAGCGCAACAGTGATTCTGCCTAATGGGGTGCGGTAGGAATGGTCAGATTTGTGTAGTTTCATGCTGTATAGTTGAGGTCTTTTCAGTTCCACGTTGTAACACTGCAAAAAGTGGAGAACCTTCTAGAAGACGAAGAATTACATGCGCCACCATGTGTCCGACTTAAAAAAAAAAAAAAAAAAAATTGGATTTCTGATTGTCATCCCTATTTCATATCTTATGTATGATTACTTAGGACAGCTTAAAATTATTTTGCAGCTACTCCTAGTCCACATCCCTTCCTTTTCCTTTCTTATAGCTCAACAGTCGGTGTGTGAAGAAATCCTCCCAGCTACGTCACACAGTCCTCCCAAAACCACAATCAATCACGGCTATGAAATACAATGTTACTAAATCATGTAGTAGAGAATATGCTTAACATAATAGAGTGCAAAGATTTTATTTAAACCGTGCTGGAGTAAATTAAAAAGAATAGAACATGGATGTTGTGATAAAACCTTGGTCTACTTATCAGTCTGCTCAGTGTGGTCATTTCCAGTACATTACTCGATCATTTCCAAAGAGTGGCATCATGACGTGCCCTTGCATAAAGCTTCAGTTATTGTGTGTAGGGTTACTGTAGATGCTGGAAGCTTGCTCAAAGTGCACTTCCTCTTGCTTAAAGATTATTGCAGTTGATTATTAGAACAATGTGGCTTTAAAGATATTTTCTAGCAGATTTCAGAAGAATAGTGTAGTCTGATCAGTGATTATGATAAATGATTGGTTTTGCAGAATAATTGTAGATTTCATAACAGTTTGTAACAGCTGTGTTTTTCTCCACTGCAGCTGGATTATGAATCATATGTCAGGAAGTGGCAGGAAGATTCATGTTTCATCTCGTCTTTGTTCATCAGTGTCTCTACATTAGTACTAAAAGTTTTTATTGATTTTGAGGGTTGGAGGTTACTTTCACTGCAGTAGTCAAACCCATCAAACCCATCTTCTCAACATGCATAAGTATATTAGGCACTTTAGAGACCTATATAAATATACTGTATATACACTATATTGCCTAAAATATTCGCTCGCCTGCCTTCACATGCATATGACGTTAAGAAACATCCGAATCTTAATCCATAGGGTTTAATATGATGTTGGCCCAGTGTTTACAGCTATAACAGCTTCAACTCTTCTGGGAAGGCATTCCACAAGGTTTAGGAGAGTGTTATGGGAATTTTTGACCATTCTTCCATAAGCACATTTGTGAGATCAAACACTGATGTTGGACGAGAAGGCTCGGTATTATCCATGTCTTTATGGACCTTCCTTTGTGCACTCATGTTGGGACTGGTGTGGGGTTGTTTTTCAACAGCTGGGCTCGGCCCCTTACTTCCAGTGAAAGAAACTCTTAATGCTTCAGCATACCAAGACATTTTGGACAATTTCATGCTCCCAAATTTGTGGACAAAGCAAGAGTCTATAAAGACATGGATGAGTGAGTTTGGTGTGCAACCTGATAGAACACCTTTGGGATAAATTCGAGCGGAGACTGTGAGCCAGGCCTTCTCGTCCAACATCAGTGTCTGACCTCACAAATGAGCTTCTGGAAGAATTTTCAAACATTCCCATAAACACACTTCTAATCCTTGTGGAAATCCTTCCCAGAAGAGTTGAAGCTGTTACAGCTGCAAAGGTTGGGCCAACATCATATAAAACCTTATGGATTAAGATTCGGATGTTACTCAGGTTCATATGCAGGCGAGCGAAACCTTTTGGCAATATAGTATACTGTATACGGTGGTATGCAAAAATTTGGGCACCACTGGTCAAAATTTGTTAATGTGAACAGTTAGGCAAGTGGAAGATGAAATGATCTACAAAAGGCATAAAGTTACAGATGATACATCTCTTTTATAATTTAAACAAAATCACTTCTAATGACTTCTCCATGAAGGCCATATTTGTGCAGGTGGCACTGAACAGTTAAACAGTGTACCATAACTCCAGAGTCTGCCAAATCTCCCTGGAGGTCATCTGACTTGCTTTTCTAGCAATCCTACGAGATCTCTATGATATTTTTCTTGGTCTCCAGAAGACGTCTTGACCTCCATTGTTCTTGTTAACTGCCATTTCTTAGTTACATTTCGAACTGAGGAACCTGAAAACACTTTTCTTCTTATAGCCTTCTCCTGCTTTGTGGGCGTCAATGACTTTCATTTTCAGAGTGCTAGGCAAGTTCTTAAAGGAACCCATGGCTGCTGAGTCTGGGTATTTAGAAAGCTTCGAAATTTGCATCACCTGGCTTTTCCTAACGATGACTGTGAACCAGCCATGACACTAACACGCTAATTAAGGTCCGATACCTTGGTCTAAGTTATCTGAGAGCTCAAATCTCCTGGGGTTCCCA
Organism: Dinotopterus cunningtoni; assembly: GCA_028565755.1. Taxonomy (NCBI): domain Eukaryota; kingdom Metazoa; phylum Chordata; class Actinopteri; order Siluriformes; family Clariidae; genus Dinotopterus; species Dinotopterus cunningtoni. The sequence continues at coordinate 13,283,918 of JAOTRS010000022.1, forward strand.
TTCTTTTTCAGGGTGCTGCTTTCCCTTTTTTACTCTAAAATTGTAGAAAACAAAAACAATATATTAATATTACTTAAAATATTGCAAAAGAGTGTTTCATGTTTAACTTTATGCCTTTTGGAGATCGTTTCATCTTACACTTGATTAAGTGTTAACATTAACAGAAATTCTGACCAGGGGTGCCCAAACTTTCACATGCCATTGTATATACAGAACGCTTGCTTGTGCTACAGTATAGGCTACTATCTAGTGAATGTCCCGAGTAAACCTTCCTCACAGGTAGGAATTTTTTGTTTAGATATTTGTTAGAATGAATTTGATATATTGGCTGTAAAACAGGACACTGGGGTGTTTAAAAACCCCAACAATCCTGCCCCACCTGATACACTCCTACAGTATCTAGGAATGAAATTTGTGTAACATTTACATACGTTTGGTCGAACCCATCAAGTTAACATCGTTGTTTGCAGCGTCCTTCCGTGACATCTTTGTGCTAGAACTAATAGATCGGCAATTAGGTGTAATTAAGTGCTTGTCGAAAAGGTAGGTCTTTATACTTTTATATGACACCATCGTGAATCCACTTGTAATTACTAGACTAGACAGGCTGTAACTGGTAATTTCACACTTCTGTGTTTAAGGTAGCCTTGTAGCATAGCTTACTTTTTTGCAACAACCATGGTCGAATTAAATACTACTTAAAAGTTAATAATGTTGGGAAAAAAAACCTCCAGTGTAATTAAGGAAGTAGAAATGTTTGCTATCTGAACTATAATTTTGCTAATTGAACGTTCAAGCCAACCAACCAAACTGAGTTTGCCCTCAAGGTTATGAATACCCGAAATGCAGTAGGATTTCTTTTCCATCTCTCCTCGTTCTTAATTTCTGACTACTTGCATGTCTGCAACCTGTTTTTTGCACCCTTCATGATCTCAGGCTTGATATCTTTAGTCAAAGATTTTTAATATGCATTGACTTGTTTTTTTATTTCCACAGCAGCACAATTCCCAGACTCAGCTTAGTAACCGCACCCTTGACGCAAATGTATGCGGCAAGTGCACACCCAGACGTCTACCAAAACTTTGTTTTTTTGTTGTACTATTGATAAAATTATAATTAAGCAAAGTCGAGAGTCATACTGTAAATGACACCACAGTATGGTAGATCTTATTCAGCTATAATTAGCCATTGCCAATGTGTGGGCCAATGTGTGGGCCAATGCACAAGATGAGCCAGTGTTCTGGAGGAGGGATAGCCACAGTATCAGGGATGGTTGAGAATATGGGAGGAGATTTTAGGGGGGGAAAGAAATAAACACAAACATAACAGAATACGCATCTCTAGTCAGGAAGTTTGGGCCACAGATTTGCATTAGAGCATTCTTTTTTTTTTTAAATATCATGTTCCTATTTCAGGTATTTGGATCGCCTCCTTAATGATCCCCGCGGCTCTGAAACCTACGATGGACTCCCTCAACGCTGTTTTCAGCTTCTTCACCAACCAGAAGACAAAAATCGGGTATGGTGCTATGGCCATCGCGACCTTCAGCGGAGAGAGGATGTTCACGCTCTTATCCTTCCAGTGTCCGTGCACTGTAAAGCAGAACCTGGCTTACGGGCTCTTGTACCTGTTCGGACCGGCGCTCGTGCTCTTCATTCTCTGCCTTTTCCTGAGCACGCGCCTTTGGCGCCTCTACACGGGCTGCTGTCTCAACCCCAGAAAACTCTGTCCTCACAGGTAAGGAGATCCTTACAGGTACATGGGAAATTGGGTCAGGTTTTCAGGTCGGGTATCACAACAAAGTGTTGTTATGAAATAGTGGAAAAGGTTGGCACAAATTTAAATGCAAACAAATGTCCTGTGGGGTTTGGATTTCCCTTCACTAGAGTCATATACTGAGCCACGGCTGGAGAGGATGAACTCTTCCCTCACCGAGACCTAACCTCAAATCTAACACCTTTGAGATGAGCTGGATCACTTTCTGCATGCCACACCTCCACACCCAAGATTATTGCCTTATCTCACCAATACTCTTGTACCGAAATTCCCCAGAGCCATTCTCTAAAATCTAGTAGAACGCCTTCCAAGAAGAGTGGAGGTTGTTATAACTGAGGGGATTAAAACCAGAGTCTGATGTTCAGAAAGCACAGTTGGGTTGTTCACAAATTTTTGGCCTCAATGTGTAGATGGATGTATTTATTGATGCATGAAGGGATCATGTAGGAGGTGGTAGCCGTAGTCTTGTATGGTATGTGTAGAAGATTAAATATTGAAAATATTCACAGTTCATTGCATAATTCTGTCCACATGATGTCATTTGCAAATAATCAACTTTTGATTACTAATTGCTTTGATTGATTCCTTAATCAATGTACATACAGCACATAAAGTGTGATTCCCCCCCAGGGTATAGTGTTTTTATTGTAAGTTTATTTTTGCTGTTACAGGTGGAACTGCACAGGCTGCTTGTACGTGCTTGTTAGTGTTCTCGTCGGAGCGCTCGTGGCACCGATCATGTGGCTGAGCATCGCGTTGCTGAACGGCGTGTTCTACGAGTGTGCGGTGAGCGGTATGAATGAGCAGGTGGTTGTAGACTGGTTTTGTAAAAACAGGAACACCACGTGCAAGGATGAGCTCGCCAAAGTCCCGTGTCAAACGTCCAACATGTCAGCAGCTGACACCGAGGAGCTCCTGCTAATGCTACATGCCCAGTCTCAGGTACTACTATGACCACTACTACTACTGGGTCTGTGTTTGATTCCCACCTTGCCTCGGAATTTGTATGCATGGAGTTTGCATGTTCTCCCCATGCTTGGTGAGTTTCCTCCCATATTGCGGAGCTTACTGATTAGTTTAGTTGGCGTTCCTAAATTGCCCGTAGTGTATGAATGTTGACGAGAGGTCTTACCACGGTTGTAAAAATGGGAATAAATACAATGGTCCCCATTGGCCTCTATGGTCCCTAGTTGGGCTACAGAAGTTCCTAGATGAATGGATGGATGGAGTGAGAGTAGACACTTCTGTATTTTTGCATAGCTGGTCAATTCATTTCATATTAATGAATAAGTAATAAATAATTTAAGAATCTTCTTTTTCTTAGATCCTTGGCTGGGCCCTGATCATGATCTCTGCTTTGGCTGCTATGATTGGCACATGTTACAAAAACTGCTGCTCTCGAGTGAGCTACCTGCAGCTCACTTTCTTTAAAGTGTACCAGCAGAAAGAGAGCGAGAATTTCGAAGCCTTCGTAGACGAGTACGCCACCCGGCTGGCTGAGAGGAACCTCAAGAGCTTCTTTGAGAACAAAGACCCCGAGGCGTTTCCTTTTCCAAAGCACACAGCCTGGGAGCAGATCTCCTCCATGTACACGTATAAACGTGGCGAGCAGTATTACAGCACGCTGCAGAGATTTGTGGAGAATCCTAATCGTGACTACACTCCGGAGGAAATGCCATTAGAAAGGGAACAGAGCCTTGGATAGGCATCAGTTTTAGTAAACAATGGTCCACTTACAGTTTCGGTTTACTGGCTAGCAAGAATTGTCGCAAATGTAGTATATGGCACCCTGGGCGGAACCTTTTTCCTTAACAAAATAAGTGTTCTAAGAGCCTCATAATATTATACTCGTAAAGCGATGACGTAGCTGCATATACATTCATGTTTTGTCTGTTTTTTCCTATTCTATCACCTTTTTTTCTAACCCAATGGCTTTGACCTTATTTATTTATTTTCATTTGATGAGCATCAGGACATTTAGAGCATAGGACAATCAAGACTAAACCATTTCACCTCGGGCATGTGTAGAGTGAAAAATACCTGCAAAACTATATAGTAAAGTATATAATCACAGTATTATGAATGATCTGTGGTTTATTCGGTAGCATTTCGCAGTGTGACTGATTTTACCGATTGCATTGCTGTACAAAGTTAGAGTTAGGTGTGTGCTTTTTCCCTGTTTCTACTGTCCACATCCCTCCTTATCTTGTATTTCTGAGTAAAAGACCTTTCCAGTCAGTGAGCTTACAAATTAGAATCTGGGCGCCAACAAGATTAACTAACCCACACAGTGACATGAAAAATGTGACGCGCAAACAAATGATAGAAAAGCTGACAAGCTTTATGGAGATGTCAATTTCTTTTTCCAGCATGACTTAGCACCTGCCACCAGTGCCAAAACTACCATTAAATGGTTTACTGACAATAATAATGCTGTGCTTAAGTGGCCATGGAGTATTGTCAAGAGAAACAGGTGAGAAACACCCAACTCAATACTACAGACAAGCTGAATGCTGCTATCAAAGCAACCTGATCAGCTCCATGATATGCCGATGCAGTGATTCATGATAAAGAAGTCCCAACAAAGCACTGAGTGCATAAATAAACATGGATTTCATTTTGTTTCATTTTTTCATTGTTATTAGAAAATATTCTAATATTTTGAGATACTGTATTTTTGACTTGTAAGGCGTAACTATCGAAATGAAAACAAAAAGGGCTTCAAATTTTTTATGTTACATGTCATTTATTTACATGAATTTAGAATATGAGTTTTACTTTTTAAATTAAATTCTGAAAGAAAATTTAGTTTTTATGACATTCAACTTTTTCGAGATGCGCTCGTCCAAAACATGGTATTGGTGCTAAAAAGTTTTTTTAGATAGGATTATGTATAACAAAATTTTTCATAATACTTAATTTTTCATTACACTTTTCTCGATACATACTTCATTTTTTGTAAATATGCATACACATTTATATTTTTATCAGATAAAAAGAAACACATTTGCTAAGTACAATTTTATGCCCTTTTATCTAGTGTCCGTAACTTTTTTAAAAAAATTTAATCGTTTAATTATTTTAGTTGTCATTCAGATGAAATGTGGTCAAATTTGATTTCACATAAAAAGATATAAACCTGAAAATTGTATTATT
>JAOTRS010000022.1:13307739-13319686 GCA_028565755.1 Dinotopterus cunningtoni
GTGTTGACTCTTTTAGTGTTCATACAAATATTTACACATTAAGTTTACTGAAAGTAAAAACAGTTGAAAGTCAGAGGGACGTTTCTTTTTTTGCTGAGTATATTTGTCTCATTAAATATCCAGGCAGTTGTGGTTTAAGGACCTTGCTTAGGGACCCAACATGGGCAACTTGGTTGTGCTGCGGTTTAAACCTTAGACCATCCTGTGAATAGTCCAATACCTTAACCACTGAGCTACCCTGTCCTCACACAAAGCAGATACTGTAATAGCAAATCATTAAATTATTTTATTTCCTATTTTTGTATTGGGCTAAACAAGCTAATTAGAGGGTCATATTCCCTCTAATATGACCTCATATGAGGGGAAACCCTGCCCTGGCTTGATGCTCAGCTCTGCAGTTCTCTGGAGGGGCGTGGCTAAACTGCTCATCTATATAGTCATGAAAAGTGTGGTTTTGGAGGAGAAAATATTTTACACATTTCATTATTTTTCAAGAACCTTTTTTTTTTTCCTACATGGTCTTAGATTTTTGGATGCCCATAGAATTGGGATCATGCATATATAAAAATGAAATATGTCATGTATACTTCTGTTCCCATCTCTTCCTTTAATAAAACAGGACCCCTAATCAGTCCCCAGTTTGACTTGTTCATCTGTCCCTTGACTTCCTCTATCTCTCTCTCTCTCCATAACTGTGCTGAATATTTAACCAGGTCCATCTGCATTGCTTAATCACCTGTCCGAGCTCAAGGTTAATTAGCGAGCGCTGCTGAATTAATGAAACTCCCGGGGTGCGAGTGGGAGAGGAGGTGCGTCTCACACACAGGACACCAGAAGGACTCTGCATGTACTGTACCTGTAATTAAATTACAGGTATGTGCATTTGAGACATAGAAGAAATAAAATGCCTGAGACATATGGCTGTGGCAGTGTTTTTTTTTTGTTTTTTTTTTTATGTGTCCCAGTGATGGGAAAATGTCCATTACATATCAAAATCTGTGTCAAAATCAGCAGGAGAACAATTTGGACTGAACAAAAAGCGTGCTGTAGATCCAGAAATATCCTTCTCCATGATGATAAATGTCAAAACAGCTCAATTTGAAACTATTAGATGTTATTGTTCTGTGCAGTCTTCAGTTAAAAAAATAAAAAGTCAGAAAAGATTTTAAAGCTACCTTGATCCTGCTACAGTATAAGTAACAGAAATGATAGACAAATCAAGAGAAAATAAAATAATAATGTTTAGTAATGTTAATCAGATTAAAATATATTTTATGCATGATTGGGAGACAGAACCGCTCTTTTGATAGATTCCATGAGTAACGTCTTGCTGAATTTTTTACCAAGGGCACAAATATGACATGTTAAAAGAAGAGAATAATCCTTTAGTCTGCATTAGTACACTTATGAGCTGACCATTAGGTTTCCGGGCAAACCAAAGCATGGGGCAAAGCAGCACAGTGGGCTAGTTAAGAAATGTATAATTGGTACAGGACTGAACAGTGATAAATCATCCCTTGATAAATGAGAAGGCTAAGAAGGTTGGATGAATATTTAGCAAAAAAATCAAACTGATCTATAACTACTTACTTCTTATGAGGGACGTTCAAGACTTTTGATTGTGCAGAATAACAAAAAATAGGTACGCGACTATGTAACAACGTTATGTCCAGTTTGTACCCCGCCTTGTGCCCTGAGCCTCCTGGGATAGGCTCCAGGCGACCCTGAATACAGGATAAAGCGGTACAGATGATAAGTGAGTGAGTTACGAGACTCCCTTTATTTCTCTATAATAATCCCCTGCTACACTAATGCGTTTCACTAGTGCTTGGACATCATCAAGGTAAAAGATTTTCCTAGTACACCATAGCCATATTCGGCCTGCTTCATGTTTGGAACGTTGTTCTCCCAGGAACCCCTTTAAAGCACCAATCGTGGAAATGGCTTTGAGCAAGGTCAGGACTGTAGAGAGGATGTGGCAATATCTCCCAGCTGAGTTCCTGTAATGTACAGTACAAGTGGTGTCGATGAATGATTGTGTGTACAGGCCCTACAGAGAGATGCGTCTCTTTCACAAGTTATCCGTTGATTTCAAGGATCAAGTGTTCCACTCTCTGAATCTTAACGCGAAAGACTGCAGTGTGCGCTTTCTCCATTACTTTAATCAGCATTATTTTACAGATTGTTGCCACTGAAAGATAACCAGCTGTCTCTTAAAATAGCTTTCCCAGAGAGAAATCTTCTAGGCTTTCAGTATGTTTAGTTTTAATTATCACAAAACTTCAAGGTGTTTCGACTTCATTTTGGCGCCCTGGAGGGCATGAGGGAGGTTGTTAGCTTGCAATTTGGGAAATGGAAGAGTTTCTGCTTGACAAACCGCATTAAATAATCAGTGGACTGATTTCAGAGGAATGCAAACAATGTGTCTTGACATAATAAAGCCTTATTGGTTGCCAATCGCCATAGAACAAGAAACAAGTTTAAATAAAGTTATGTCTGTTTTCTTTAGTAAGTAATTCAGTACTCTTCATATTTTTGCCAACAAGACTTTTCATGTTGGCTGTGATGCATCATTATCATTATGTGACTACTGTATGTAACATATCATGCATTCTCTGACCCACAAGGTAAGCTGTGCAGTGGGTTTTACTCACGGGTGGAACCACAGACCACCGGACATGAGGCGAGGTCTTAGGAAAAAGGGGGAATTTTATTTAGAAAAGGGGGGAAGGAAAGAGTTTAAGGAGGGAGGACGGAAAGAAAGGGAAGGAAAGTAGTGAAGATGTGCATGTGCAGGTCTGGTGACAGTGCCCAGTTGGCTTGTCCTTGGGGCGCGTTACATCACCCCACTTGCATACCACTCTTCCGTGTTTTTAGCGTCCGCTGCGCGACTTTGCTCCGTAGAACTCCAGCACCAGACACCGGGCTACACTCCCTGCCTTGTTTTTTTAACTCGGGGAGAAGCCTGAGATCCATTATCGCTGATTACTCCGCAGCCGTGTCCGTGCTACTAGGCCTACCTAGTGAGCCTATGGAGTGAGTGAGGAGCGATTAACACATTAACAACAAAAACACTTTTTTGGTTTTAGGTTTTGGGTTCCCCTTGTGCCACCGCACCTCCTTGTACAATTTCCACAAGACCTCAGGGGGTGTGCTGTGGTCTCTGGCACCAAGACGTTGACAGCAGATCCTTTGTGTGTTATGGGATTGGACTTGTTTGTCTGGCACATCCCATGGGTGCTCGATCAGATTGGGATCTGGGGAGTTTCAAGGCTAGGTTGGCGCCTAGGGCTCTTTGCCTGCTGTCCCTCGTGGCGAGCTGTGGTGCAGTGGGTGTTCTGATAATTTTCCATTATGGTGGACACTGATTTTGTTCAGGAATTTGTGCTGCTTTAGCTTTTCTGTGGGATCTGTAGCCTTTGGTTCCCGTAGCATGAATGAGTCTTTGGAGCCCAGTCTGCTGTTGTACAATATATTTGGTGATCAAAGTTGTTCAGTTGTGCAATGTTATGGCTAATCAATGGCGGGACAGCTTTACAGGACAGCCATTTTCTATGATCGTGCTTCCGGCCTGATTCATTGAAACCAGTAAGACAGACTCATTTCTCCTGCACCCCCGCACAAACTACTATAGTATTTTGATATACTGTATATCATGTATCCAATATACCGGACTTTGGACATTTATACATTTACTTAAACACTGAAAATGTTGCTACATGATTGGGTATCGAATAATATCCGTTCACCCAACCAGGGCTGGACTGGGACATAAAATTATCCCTGGTATTTTTGGTCCAGACGGCCCACCAATACAATCCAGAATCGGACACATCCATATACTGTATGCTGCATCTCAAGCAATTAGAACATCGTGGAATATTGTAAAATATTTTCTTAACTTAAAAAGTGAAATTCTTGTAAATTCTAGATTACATACACAAAGTGAAATATTTCAAGATTCTTTTTTTGTTTTAATTCCAGAATCTCCAAAAAATATACTGTAGAACTTCAAAAATGTAGTATGTGCATTTATGCACTCAATACTTTCTGCATTGTAAATCCTTTTCGTCAAACATTCTAATATTATGAGATACTGGATTTTCATGAGCTGTAAGAAATTACAACAAAAAAGGCTTGAAATATTTCACTGTTTAACAAATCTAGCATATATGAGAGTTTCCCATTTTGAATTTAATTATAGGGGAAAAAAACATGATGTTCTAATTTATTGAGATGAATTACACTGTCATTGAAAACACACACACACACACACACACACACACACACACACACACACACACACACTAGGATAAGCTACCTACCTCTTCACTCCCTGCGGGTCTCAATTATCCTGAAGCCACTCCTTACCGATTCAACAACCCTCTCCTCCCTCTGCCTGTCACTTTGGCCCTACAGCAAACATGTCTGAAATCTTTTCACATTTGGTCGCATCCGCCTCCAAATCCATTATCTCTGAACCACCTTTTCGCTTAGGTCTGTCCATTTTGACATGAGATATGGAGAAGGAAAAGGAAAGGGTGGCACAAACAGATTTTAAAATACTTCACTATTCGGCCTGTCGCGCCATGTGATTGTGCTTATGCTGTCAAACTGGAGACACACCAATGGGCAGCTGTCCTTGCATGATGGCAAAAAATTAATAAAATAAATAAAATTTATTACTACTAATAATAATAATACTGTCATTGGCCCCAAGGTGTGTCAGCCCACCAGGAAAATGCCTGAGAAAGTGTGCCAGAGTACCAATCCAGCTCTAGATCCATCCATCCATTGTCTATATCACTTATCCTGTGCAGGGTCACAGGACTGGAGCATGCAAACTCCACACGCACAGAGCGAAGGCAAGATTTGATTCACGACCCTATAGATGTGAGGAGACAGTGCTAATTCCTCTCATGATGGTAATGCCAAGACAGGTTTTCTAATAAAGTGGTGCAAGTGTCATGTCGCTATATGTTAAAATGCATGAGGCAAGTCTTAGAGGACGAAAGGAATAAGAAGAGGATGGGGTCCATGTTGTTATCTTATCATTAGGCAGAGATAGGATAGGTGAGAGAAGAGAGAGCGGAAAAAAGGAAGAGAGGACGATACAGAGAGAGAGAGGTGGAATGAGGGGATAACTTGATGGCGACTGATGGTGTTTTGAGGTCAGGAGATGATGACTGTGTTCATGGCCTGAATACTGATGCATCTCAACTATGACATTTGAACATGGTCTCCCTGCAGGCTCCTGCTCTGGAAGCGATGACTCAGTGTGTATGTGTGTGTGTGTGTGTGTGTGTGTATGTGTGTGTGTGCTGATGGACATCCAGAGGAAAAATAAATGGATAAACCAAAGGGAAAATTTGACCTTTTCAGATACTCAAGACTAGTCTCTTAGTTGGACTTCTATCACCCTCCACAGAATTATGCACATAAATAATGACCCCCCCCTTTGCCCAAGGATGTTCGCATTATATGAAAACTTGTTTTGCTTAAATATCTTCAACCATACATTACGCTTACATAATTATAGAAATAGGACACCTTGCTATGGCAACCTTTCAGGCCAGAGGTGCTGTGCTGTGTATTTCGCCCTTGACCGTCAGTAATTAGGGCACTTATCTCGTTCAGTGAGTGATGACTGCACGCTGATCTATGTGTCCATTTCAGACAAGCTGTTCTGATTAGATTACACGGTGCATACAATGAACCAGAGTCCGCGACAGAGAGGGGGCAGGAAGGTCGAACCCAGGATAGATTGCCTTTATCATTCCCACAAGCCTCTGCAAATTGTGTGATGACCATACACAGGCATGTTTTCCTTCTCTTCTGTTTCATTCATTCTCCCGTTTTATACAATGACTTTCAATCACTTCTCATTCAGTCTGTCTTTTTAACGATGGTCCCGTCGTTCAACGTCAAAGCTTATAGCAGGGATAAATAAAGCAAGCATGTAAAGGTCAGATATGTCAACAGCACTTTTAGTCGCGGGGACTAAAAGTGATCCAATTTCTACATTAAGGTTCTCACAGCATTTGGAATCAGAGCCAAAATTTCCCCAAACATTTTAATCCAACCACATGATTTTTCCATGTAATCTGACAACAAATACTTAAGTTTATTTTTGGCAGAGGTTAAATAAATCAGTGAAGAAAATGATTAGCTTCATGACTAAAATGTGAATGGCAACAATCAGCATTGCAATCACAGACACTACATAGGCTTAAGCCAGATTTCTCCAGTTCTGAGCGAAGGATAAACTGGCTTAAAAGCCTAACAACACGAGAGCCCTCTAGAAATGACTGTGGGCTCGCTAACCCACATTCTCTGGCTATGCTACGTATGTGAATGTTATGTCGTATGACACAGCTGCCTTATTTACATGTCGTTTGCCTTTTTCGGCTGCTCCCGTCAAGGGGTCGCCACATCGGACCATCCGATCCGCACACAACTTGGCACAGGTTTTACAACGGATGCCCTTCCTGACTCGACCCTCGCATCTTATCTGGGCTTGAGAGCGGCACTGCATCCAGTGTCTGCGGTTTGGGCCATTACATACGCAGGCTATTAGTTAGTTACCTGATCCAGAGCTGATAGCATGCTTAAAACTTTTTAAAATGAGACTGTTTTAAAGTAACGGCACACTTAAAAGAAAAAAAAAAAGACTAATAAAAAAAAGAAACACAACACCCAAAGTATTTTTTTTAAAGAAATGATCTCCCTCGAAAATGCTAGCATTGCTACTAATAATGAAGTAATAACTGGTTAGCAAGATTCCAACTCTGTTTAATTGTGACATGTGAGCTTCAGTACTGTGCAAAAGTCTTTATTCCCCGCTTTTCTTCATATTTTCTTTATATCTTCTAAAGAGCCAGACTTTCTTGCATTATTATTAATGTAGTCTTCAGGAATAGTTCTTCAGACTTCCTGAAGGACTCTCATTTTTGCCAAGATTTTGGCTCTCATTTTCAGTCTAGTTTCTGTACCTGAGGAATTCAGAGGAATGTTTTTTGTTTGTTAAGCCACACAGGGACCTATGAATCATTCAAGCATAAAAAAACTTCTAAGTTAAGGCATGAACCAGTGAGAAAAAGTTGCAGATGATGACAGACGATCAGGCCGGTGATTAGTATACTGGTGATGCTGAATGCTGAGTGGTTGAAACAGACGAGAGGGAAAATGAGGCTGCAGCTGAGGTTGTTACATAAACAACCAATTTTCTTATTGTATTTTTAGGCACCTTGCAGCGTGTCATATTTATTCTCATTTCTTTAATTAAATCGACATCATTTAAATAAAATAGATATGAAGAAATAAGGCGTTGCGCAAGCTTTTTGCACGGTACTGTACTGTATATTCAGTGTATTTGACTAGCAGCTTATAACCCCTCTAGCATGGCTTTTACTGGTATAAAACTACCTATGAGATCATACAGGAACAAATTAACAGATGTTTATTAAAGTGCAGCTCCATTAGGCCACCTTCTGACCTGTTCTGATCTTAAGTCACTCACAGCAGGTAAAACCTGTCTGAGCAACTGTCCTCCCGAGCAATTACACACCTGGATAACGACATACGCGTCTGTCTGGTAAGGAGGACATGTAAAAGCATCTGAGTAAAGGTGCGTGATGTACTTGTGTAATAAGTGAACGCGACTATCAAATCGTGATAGTTTAAGTGTGTTGGGGTTGTCAGGTTCAATAAAGGCTAAACATAGCCATTAAGCAACAGCGGCAGTACATGTGGGATGTGCCATAATTAGGATGGAAGATTTCTGTGTGGGACAAGATGGAGGGAGGAGGAGAGAATAGGGGAGGCGGAGAAGCAGAGTATGCAGAGGTGGAGAGCTCTCACGACTGTGAAGATGAGCAAATGAGCAGCAATTAGTGCTGGAGAAAAAGCTGTTAAGAAGCCTAGCGACGGCAGCTTGCCCACGCTGGAGGATGCACGTGTACATACAGACACATTAACACGCAGGAGAACTAGACACAAAGCGGCTCAGGGTCAAATTTTAAACATGTTTAATGGATTGTCGGTATTGGCCAAGATCTCGGTTGAGGTCACAACGTATAATAATCGCTAAAATATCACCGGGGAACAATCATCTTTACACACTCAACGTTTCCCAGAAAGCAATGCAGATAAAAGATGCGGTTGTGCTGGGTTACGAAGGAAACTTAACTTGGCTAATTAGCGATCCAGGAGATGGAAAGTGGAAGTGTTGACAGAGATATTAGCACGAAAGTTGTCACTTTAGGTGCTAATCTGTTTCGTTTTAAGTAGAGAAAGCAAAATCCCACTGGCTCCACTATCAGCTGGTAGTTGGGTAAGGTATGAAACCATTAACAAAGTGAAAATTGACCATGTACTGTAAATAAGTATAAATGCCATACACCATACTTCTTCATGCTTATACCTACACTGCATAAACTCACCCACTCACACACACCATTTACTTGTTTGCCATTTGTTTGGGTAAAGGAAGAGCATGAGAAGACACGCTGTTGCTATGGAAACGTCAAGCAGTGCCTGATTGGCTCTCTAAATCAGCCGTATCATTAAAATGGAGTGATGAGCTTTCAGCAGGTTCAACTTGCACCATCGTTCACACTTTGTCTCGCAACATTGCACTGCATGACACAGTCTTGGAATGTTAAACATGGCGAAACAGCCAAAATGTGTGCAAGTGTCTATTTATAACTTGCTGATGTGCACAGCAATACCCCTCTTGTTCTAACCACATACATGGTCTAGGAGTTTACTTGGAAAACTGCACAAATCTCGGTATCTAACACATACTGATTATTTTAAAGCATTTTCATAAAAAACAAATATCCAGAGCGACTTGCAAACGTTTCCGACACTGGATATATTCTATACACTGGGCTTCTAGGTTACTAACTAGAAGTACCATCAGTCCAACACTGCCTTTTTTTGGGGGGGTGGGGGTGGGGGGTGTTAACCCATATATGGTCGCTTAAAGTTTCCCAGTGACTCGGCAGTATGGACATCTAAAAGAAGTTCATTCTTTCCGCCACCTAGGTGCCAGAACAGAAGAGAGTCTTGATGCATGTCCTCCTCGATCCCTGGGAGATAGTGGGACCAGTTGAGTAGTTGAGCAGCTGTTAGCTTTTACTGAGCATGCTGGAGAATATGAGTTCTTCTGGTAACTTTGTCGCACTCGGTCTATTTTCATGCAAAACCCAGGAGCGTACATTAGTGTGAAAACTGGTCTGTTATGTAATATGTTGCTTTCTTTACAGGCATGCAAATATTCTTCTATAATTTTATTTATTTATTCATTTTTAAGTTATGTTTGGAAATAGCAAATGGTTTTGGACACCATAATACAGACATTAAAAGTTAAAGTTAATATCGTGCGTAAGACTTTTCCACAGTGTACATACAGTATTCAGCAGGAACCACTGGAAAAACAGAGTAAGAAGAGACAGACTTTGTGGCAAGGCATTACCCAAGTCATGCTGCATTGTCTGTCTTTGGCCCACAAGCTTTCTATCTGATTGCTCAATCGCACCCTCATGGAATCAAAATCCTCTTGCTCATATAACATTTTTGTTGCATTTAGTGAAAAGCCAGTCTAGACACATACCTCTAGTCTCAATCAAATGCCCTGAAAAGGTTTCTGGCAAGCTTTCTGAAAAAAATAAATAAATAAATAAACATGCTGTCCTATTTACATCTGTTTAGAAGTCATTATCTGTTAATATATTCATATTCGGCTGAATTCATGCTTCCTAGAAATGCTGTGAAAATGGATTCAAATGCGTCCACCTCAGCTTGGCCTAAAGGAACTCTATTACTTTAAGATCCATTAAATCCATGCATCATTGCGGTGGTATTTTAAATGAAGTTGCTCTAGGGATGAGCGCTCCAGTCTGTAATTGAGTTGCTTTTGTTATAACCCTAGAGTCGTCGTAATTGTGTGTTCACCGGAGTCTTTTTCGCTCTCTGTAGAAATGCAAACTGGCTTCAACATCATTGGAATGCCAGAGGGATCTGTGCATAAGAAAATCATTCAGGGTGAATATTAAAGTCACCACATTTTTATTTCCCTTCATCCTCTCTCTTCATTTACTACGATAACAAGGAGCGCATTTCGCAGCCTGATGACGCAATAGCTCATCTTGATAAGGACGACCAGACCTTTAGAGAACAAATGGCAGCGGTTCATCCTAGTCACCGAGCGCACTGCCGTCTGAAGATCTGAAATTAACAAGCGGGGGATACAGTACAGGTGCTCCTATCGTAGAGGTTTTTTTTTTTTTTTTACCAGTTCGGCTTTGTATCCAGATCTGTAAGTGTGTGTAAAATTAGAAGGTTGAGGTTACATCAGTAAAACTGTCTAGCAGAGCCAGAGCTGAGTTAATTAACACACAGGAAGGTCCTGGCTCCAGCATGCCAGCATGTCGTTATAGACTAGACTCTAGTACAACTCTCTTATTAAAATTTATAATGCTTTAAATATTCTCATCAAGATATGCTGAATAATTACAAGGCTGAATTAAGGGCAGTATGAATACTTCATAGATATTCTGCACATCAGTATTCAGATCTACAAATTTAAATCTACAAACAATGCATTTCTTATCTTGGCTTATTTGGAATTGTGCAAAATTACTAAAAAGCGCTGCTGAATCATTGATTCAACAAGAAATATGGTAATATGGTACTTTAATATCACAGTTCTAATACAGTATAGTTTCTATACTAACAACGTTCACAGGAACTTGTGAGAGGAAACTCCGCATTAATGAATTTCTTCAAAATGTATTAATTTGTTGAACATTTCCAAATGACATGTATTTTCCATTTTTGAAACTGGCCAAAAGGATTTATGAACGCATTTGCGTAAAAATTCAGACCCACTGTTATGGCATGTGCAGTTGAGCTCCTGCTCCTATCGAGGGTCCTTGAATTGCTTCTACAACTTAGCTGAATTCATTGGACTGGGAAAGGCACACACCTGTCTATATAAAGTAGCACCAAAACAAGTTGTATGTTTTGTGTAGGTCTGGGGAAGGACACACAAAACTTTCTTCAGCATTGAAAGTGTCCAAGCACACGGGAGCCTCCATAATTCTCAAGTGGAAGAGATCTGGAACAACCAACAGTCTTTCCAGATCTGTCCGCTCAACCAAACTGAGTTATTGGGGACGAAGGGGATTGGTCAGAGAGCTAACAACCTAATGGCCTATTTGGTAGAATGGCTAGACAGAAGCAATTCTTCACTAAAAGGCTCATGACCAAAAGTCAAAAAGCCCCTAAAGGACTCTTAAACCATGAAAAACTAAATCCTCTGGTTTAATGACACAAAGGTTGAACTATTTTAAATAAAACACTGGCACTGCACATTACCTTATTAAAACCGTCCCCAAAATCAAACACGGTGGTGGCAGCATCATGATATGAGGATGTTTTTCTGCAAATGGGACTGGAAGATTAGTCAGTATAGAGAGAAAAATGTAAAAAAAAATCTTCCTCCAGAGTGTTCAGTATCCCATACTGGGGCAATGATTTACATTTAAACCAAACAAAATTCCAAAGCATACTACCAAGAAAACAAAGGAGTGGCCCAGCCCTGAACACAATCAAGCATCTCTAGAGAAACCTGAAAATGGCTGTGCTAGGACACTGCCCATCTAATCTGGTTGAGCGTGAATGATTCTGCAAAGAGGAATGGAAGAAACTTTGCCAGTTCTGAATGTCTCCCATAGCCTAATTTCCTCCATTCATTTAGGAACCTCTGTAGCCCAACTAGGGACCTTGGATGCCAATGGTGACCATTGTATTTATTCCCATTTTTACGACCGTGGTAGGATCTCTGGTCAACATCACACACCACAGTAGAGACCTGCGCGGGACGGATTTTTCAGTCCCGCTCCCGCCCGCTCCCGCAAGATTCTGTCCCGCTCCCGCCCGC
>JAOTRS010000022.1:13339686-13350556 GCA_028565755.1 Dinotopterus cunningtoni
CTACATAAACTTCAGAAGCTACTTCCGCTGTTTTTGAGAAATTATTTTATATGTGGCCCCAAAATGCAGCACTATGCTGTCTCGCTTCAAACAATATTAATTTAAAATGCTAATTATTTATATTCTTTATAAGTATTGATCTTAAAATTAGTGTTAGCTTCTAAAAGCATATGACTTGTAAAAATCTTTGCTTAATTTAAAGCATTTCAATTAAAGTTAAGGATTTTTACCCAGATTACTAACAGTGGTTTTGTTTCACTGCTCCAAATTAGATACACGCCTTATGAGAGATGGTTTTTGGTAAAAGCTTAAAAAGGGAAAAGTCTGTAGTGTCCGTAACCATGTCAAATTCATATTGCAATATTCTAACGATTTTACATTTTAGAATAATACACTTTTTCAGGTTTATGTCTGTTCATGTGAAATCTAAATTGGCCAAGTTTTATTTGAATGACAATTAAGATCATTAAAAGATTCTACATAAAAGGGCATGAAATTGTATTTAGCAAATGTGTTTCTTTTTATTTGATAAAAATATAATTGTGTATGCATATTTACAAAAAACTAAACATGGATCGGGAGATAAGAAGCATCAAGTATTATGATAAAATTGTGTTATATGCTTCTATCTATATGCTCCTATCCACTTTTTCACCTCGGAGAGACACTTTTTAGCACCGAAACCGTGTTTTGGCTGACAGGTTATCATATATATTTTTTTTTACACATTCTTTTGTAAATGATTTTAAGACTTTAAGATCATGTAAATGATCTTTTTATCTTTTTTGCAGGCTTATTAGGCGACACGGTGGCTTAGCGGTCAGCACTGTGGCCTTGCACCTCCAGGGTCCAGGTTTGATTCCCGCCTCGTGGTCTGTGTGTTTGTAGTTTGCATGTTCTCCCCCTGCTTGGTGGGTTTCCTCTGGGTGCTCCAGTTTCCTTCCACACTTCAAAAAACATGCAGGTTAGGGTAATTGGCGTCCTCAAATGGCCTGTAGTGTTTGAATGAGCATGTTTTTGTGTTTTTACGTGTTTGCGATGCATTGCATTGGCACCAGGGTGTACCCCACCATGTGCCCAAGTCTCCTGGGATAGGCTGCAGACCCCTGCGACCCTGTGTACAGGATGAAGCGGTATAGACGATACGTGAGTGAATGTTGGCATATTAATTTTACCTTAATACTTTGCACACATTATTTGTTAGGGATTTTAAATGGAAAATGCATGAACTGCCTGCTTTAATATTAGAATTTCCTTTTGTGATGAATAAATCAATCTATCTATCTATCTATTTATAAACAACATGTTTTTTTGGCTGTTGCTGTGGTGCAAATGATGAGAAGAAAATTACAAAAGCTTGTCAGGATGAAGTGTCAGTGTGGAATATGAATTTTATAATTCAAGCAGCCTGGTCGTGTTAAAGCCAGGGTAATACATAATGCTAAGTAATTCCAGCTTCACTACAACATCTAATCATTTGTCCTTGATGTTCGCACCTCTCTAAGGCTTGTTAGCATATGTAAATGAGCTCCTCAGTTACAAAATGCCATCTTGGATTTGTCGGAAAAGATGCTTTGTAAGTACAATACTGAGCAAAAGTCTTGAGCCCCCTCATTTCGTGATATTTTGCTTCCAAAGAGAAGATGATCAGGCCGGTGATTAATATACTGATGATGCTGAATGCTAAGTGGTTGGAACAGACGAGAGGGGAAATGAGGATGCTGCAGATGTTGCATTAACAGCATTTACATTTTTAAATAGTTTCTTTACAAGCATTGCAGCCTGTCACAGGACAACAATGGTCCCTATTTTATTAATTTAATCTACATAATTTAATTAATTTTAATTCAATATGAAGATATGACGGGTAGCTCAAGACATTTGCACAGTACTATATGTTTAAAGGCATTATTTGTAGTAGCTGTATAGTACTCTGAATGATAAAGATCCAGACAGATAGGGGTTTATGATGTATGTACCACAAAACCATGTCAAGTTTAAAAGAACATCATCACTCCCTACTATAAGGTTGTTATTGTAGCCTGATATAAAGATACATAAATCTCTCCTTCAAGGTCATTTCGAACTTTAAGACCAGGATAAGCAAGGAAATTACAATCTATTAAAGGCCTGCATCTAATAGTTAATTAGATAATTCACTGAATTAATTGGTGTCATGCAATGGCACTGTATGTATTCTGAAACCAATTTGGGTGTTTTTTTTATTTTATTATCCAGTGCTTTGTCATCCAAAAGCTATTTTTATTTATTTATGCATCTGTGAGCATTTTAAACCTTTGGTAATTTTGAATAATCTGTTTATTTTATATTCACTTTGTATATCGACGTTTAGCAGCAAAAACTTGAAGAAATCGTTACCTGTATGACTTTATACCACATTGTTGTGGAGGATTTTGGTCCACATTGTTGTTGTGATTTTGGTTCATTCTTCTTTACAACATTGCTTCAGTTCATTGAGGTTTTTGGGCATTCGCCTATGCACAGCTCTCTTAGGGGCCCGTCACAGCATTTCAACTTGGTTGAGATCTAGACTTTGACTAGGCCATTCAACAAACTTGCTTTTTTTATTTTTCAGCCATTATGATGTTGATTTACTGGTGTGCTTCAACCATTGTCCTGGTGCATGACCCAATTTCGACCAAGCTTTCGAGGCAAGCCTCACATTTGCCTCTAGAAAACTCTGGTATACAGAGGAGCTTATGGTCCACTCAATGGCTACAAGGTGCCCAGGTCCTGTGGCTTCAAAACCAAACCCAAGTCATCACCCATCCACCACAGTGCTTGGCAGTGGGTATGAGGTGTTTCTGCTAAAATGCTTTTTGTTTTTTGCCAAACCTGACGATGGACATTAAGGCCAAACAACTCCACTTCGGTTTTATTTTTCCATAGAACATTTTTACATAAGCCTTGTGGTTTGTTCAGATACAGTTTTGCGAACCTCAGTCGTGCTTCGGTGTTCTTTTAAGACAACAGAGGTTTTCTCCTGGCAACTCTTTCAAGCAAACCATACTTGTTTAGTCTTCTTCTGATTGTGCGGTCATGGATTTTAACATTTAACATGCTGAATGAGGTCTGTAGGGTCTGAAATGTAGCTCTTGGGTTTTTTTGTATTTTGATGTGCATTGCATAGTATGTTCTTGGGGTGAATGTGCTGGGACGTCCACTACTGGCAAGATTGGCAAGACTGTCTTGAAAGATTTCCACTGTCCAGAATGTTGAATTCCAAATTGTTTAGAATTTTTTTATAACCATTTCCAGATTGATGTGCAGTAACAATTCTTCTCTAAGTCTATTGCTTCTGTCCTTTCCTCTTGGCAACAGGTTAACACACATCTGAATGCTCCAGGCCAGTAAACTGCCAAAACGTCTGCTTTTATAGAGGTCTGCACACCTGCTGATGATCAGTTAACCAAGAGTGAATGATTAGTAGCACCTGGCTGAATCATACCCTCTTAAATCCTGTGGAAGCAATAAGGGGGTACTTAGTATTGCCCGCATGACTTTTTATTTTGGCTTCTATATCATTTAAAAAAGGTGTTATTAACTTTTGAATATAGTTAACCACAAATTCTTTCTAATTTTTCAAAGAAGGGAAGAAGTGTTGGAGTTGTAAAGTCCTTACAGTGACCCAGCATAATTTTACAGAAGTAGTTAATCCTGCTGCCATGGACACCATATAATTCGATCAGCCCTGCAAAGCTCTCCATCCCTCTCAACCTCAGCAAGCCTGTCTTTACCATATGGCCGAACACATCCTTGCAGGGAAAATACTGCACCATTGTTAACACAACCAGCACAATGTAGCAGGCCATAAATAATGTACGAGCTAGAAATCAGTAGCTCGCCTAGGGGATGGTGTTAACAAAGTGAATTTCAAGTTCAGCCCCAACCAACGCTTTGGGAAGAAGTGAATGTGATTAGGGTGCTTGAAAAATCTTCAGTCATCCACAAGCAGCCCGAGGTTGACCAGAGTACTCTGTATTGAACTCGCGTAAAGAAACTGGTTAGAAAGCATAATAGGACTCCAAGGCCATTTTTAACACCAGCCCAGGATTTAACTCCTCCGCAGTTCTCCCACAAAATCTCCCAATCTCTCTTGTGTACTAGAAAACAAACACACCTTGTCTTGCCAAAAATTGTGGCTGCCCCACTTGTTATTTCTCTGTTCATCTACGTGTTTAACTCTGTCATCCTTTGGATCGATTGTACTATGAACACAAGTGCTTTAAAAACATCCTGGTCAACACCACTGTTTTGAATTGGGACTTTACTTTTTATGCTTGGATTTGTAGTAAAATGGTTCTGGGCATCGATTATCACTCTGTCTATTGTACAGCAGGCAAAGAAAGATGGATGGATGGATCTCGGAACATGTGTAGTCCAACTTGGACTGTGGAGGCGATTGTATTTATTCCCATTTTCACAACCGTGGTAGGACCTCCGATCAATATTCACACACGGTGGGCAACTTGGGAACGCCAATTAGCCTAATCTGCATGTCTTTGGACTGTGAGAGGAAACTGGAGCACCCAGAGGAAACCCACCAAGCACTGGGAGAACACACAAACTCCATGCACACACCCCAATGCAAATGTTGTCAAATTGCTGTGGTATAGCAGAATTAAAACAATTCGAGATGTTGGAAAATATAGACATTATTGGAAAATAATCAAATTAAGAACAGTAACATTAATTGAATTTATTTCTATTTCATTTGTATAACACTTTTAACGATGCCCATTGGTGCAAAGCACCTTTACAGACATAAAAATTATGGATGTCAATTTTTTTAAATGACAAAGTATCAATCGTAGCTTCATCTATATCTTCATCAATAACAAGCACTTCAATTCAAGTAATCTTTATTTGTATAGTTTTTTTTTTTTTATTTGTAACAGAGGTCATTACAAAGCAGCTTTATAGAATAAAAAAAATATGGAAATAAATTAACATTTTATGAAAATTTGCATAAAATGTTAGGAAATGTGTATAAATTAGACGCGACAATGGCAATGAAATACTCCCTTAGATGACACGAGGAAGACACCTTTTGCCTCAGTGATGGAACCTATTCTCATTTGGGTGATACTGGATATTATAACCATAAATAGATCCCTTCTATAACTATCTCCTATATTGCTAATACAGTATGTGATATTGTATAACAAACAATGCGTTTTAGTTAAAATGTTGGGGTAACCAACAGTTCACTGATGGAGATGCAGGTACACAACTGTTTGTGGCAGTTTCAATCCTGAATTTATCAGAGCGCCTGCCATCAAGACATCACAGGAAAAAACTGTTTGTATTAAATGCAGTCCAGCGTCATCTTCAAGTGGAACCGTCCTCAGTCGTCTCTTTAAACAGACCATACAGGGTCATGCTCAGCCACAGTGAGAGATCTTCATGTGGTGTGAACTCCACCCATACAGTAAGTAGTGCATCAGGATGGATCAGGCAGGTCCAGAGGGCAAGAGGAGTCACTGGTATCTCAGCAGTGCTAAGTGTATCTCCATTAGCATTAACACATCTGGATGAATCGCACTACCTTCCATTGCTGGAGGTTTTCCTATCAATCCACATTTTATTCCATACTTACACCACTGGTTCTGGATTTCTGGGCAGATACAGTAGTACAGCGCCAGTTTGATCGTTCTGATCACTACTGTGACATAACAGTTCATAGACAGAAAAATTAGCGTATTAGCATATTATCCGCATGGATAAAGATCGTATTCGAGAGAGAAAGAAGTGAAACGAGTGATGATCTGTAACTAAAGAAAGCTTACAGAGGAAATTTAGCATGGCTTAAGCTAATTAGATTGGTTGACTCAGAATTAATGACTGTAATGGAGGAAAACTGTTTGATACAGTGGTGGAAATGGGATTTTAATGTTGCATCACGTGGATGGCTTTTAAAAAGAATAGGCTTCTGAAAGAGGGAACAACTAGAACAATGAGTTATCATGCTAAAATTAGGAATTAGAAATTATGAGAATACCTGAAAAAACCCATACAGTAACAGGTTATATTATAAATTATAAATAACTGTATCTTATATTACACTCCGCTGTGATCTAAAGTCTCCGTGAGTTTGATAACATTAAGGTTTTTTTAGATAGAAGGCTTCATGCTTTCATGCTGGCAGCTCAAATGGGTTTATCAGACCTCACATAGTAGAGATGAGATGTGACCGGCATACTCACGAACGCCATAGCTGCTCCCACTGACGCCGCACTACTGTAGCTGTAAGAATGGGGACATGCATATGTGATAAACAAGGACACTGTACGGTGCTCTCATGCCCTCAGAAGGTAGCATCCAAGTGAGAGGGTCAATACCAGCAGGGAATTGAGATCAAATTTTACTCCCAAGGCAATATACCTTCTAAAATCTGAGCTCTGTAGCTCTGCTCACTGACACTGCCATGTCTTTAATCTGCTTCCCCATGGGTAATAAAGCAAAGCGTAATGACCTCGATCGAGACACGGAGCACGACAAGTTCCCGAAACTGATGCAGAAGTGTACGGTTCTTTTCACTCTGAGAATTGTTTAAGATATGAAAGTAATGGGAGTGTCACGATCTAGCATGTAGTGTACACACAGCCTTGCCATTAAAGCCAGCAGGCTGCTTGCTATCAAAGAGGAAAAGAGCTTTGATCAGTGCACCAAAAGCTGTCTGCGTGTCCTCTGATGTTTGACTCGACGCTCCGTAATGACTGTACTATGCTGAGGGCATGCCTCGGACCAAACAGACCAATGTGGCTATGGCAACCTTGGAAATGAGTGCTGCTTCCGTAACGTGCCGTTTTGGTGGAACAAAGCGTCAGTAAGGTTACGTTTCAAAGGAAAAACTTTTTTTGAAGAAAATGAGGCTCTTATTCATAAATGTGTACATGTATGTGGACAGACGGGGCATAATATGTTGCTAAGAGGTTGATTGGTTAATTGAGGTTGACATACCAATACCTCACTCAGTAGCAAGGACAGACTAGTATTAGACTGTAAAGTGCATGGAAGAATTAAGTAATAAAATAAACAAATAAAAAAATAAATACCAAACTTGCATTTAGTTTGTTTTTTTAAATAAAAAGTAATTCTGTGTATTATTTGTTATTAATAACTGTTATGTTTTATCAGATGAAGAGGAACAAAGTAAATCAGGACAACGTATCAGCCAAAAAAACAAAACAAAACAAACAAACATATCAGCCATCGACTGCCCTGACCGGCATAAGCATCAGTTATAGAAAAACCCATATCGATCCACTTCTAATCCTGATGAGGGACCAAATGTCCCCATAAAGAAAGGAACATTATGAAAGGACACCTTTTGGAGAAATATGGTGGCTGGTCCCCACAAGAAAAACTAAAATGTATTAATCGGTTAAAGCTTAGGGTTAGATCTAGGTGTAACTGCATTTATGTAAGTGGATGGTCACTGGGGATTTTCACACTCGCAAATAATCCTTACCACCACCAGTCCTCTGAACGCAATATGAAAAGTAAGAAGTACTTTCTCGTGTAAGCGATCTCCATATCCTCATCAATACAGGCAGCCGTGGGATTCCACTTCATAAAGGTATTCCCTATCGTAAGCCTCGGATCCTGCTTATTACACACATTAAGTTTGCGTTGTCATGGCTACGCTACCTTGTTTGGCCCGAGTCTACCATGAGAGTGTGCTGGATTGAATTGCAATTTCAGATTGTCTCAGCTCATCCATTTGTTTCCTCGTTTTAAGCCTGAAGCGCAGACAGATTGAGAGATCTAGTCACAGACCACTTAGCAAGAAAACGAGAGCGTCTCTCCGACAGGCTCGATGTTTGATTCAGCTCATCGAAGCCTCGAGTTTTTAGCGGTACTCTGTTTTGTACATCTTAATTCTTAAGCACTATAGAGAATGTATTATTATTAAACATATTCTTATTTTCATCAGTGTTGGGGGATGTTACTTTTTAAAGTAACTAATTACATTACAAAATTACTGTCATTAAAAAGTAATCAGTTAAATTACAGCGTTACTTTCTGATAAATGTAACTAGTTAGAGTACTTTTCCATACTTTTCACCCACATGGTTTTGTGCGGTGGCCGTAAGTACGGTTCATCATGATTCACCGAGAGTTTTGGCGCTGTGATTATGTTTCTAACTTTCCGCGCGTCGGTACTCTCAGACCTTGCAGAACTTCGCGAAACATCGGGCGCTCACTCGCGGCAGGTCACAGTGTCTAACACCGCTTCTCATCGCGAGTCAAACCGCATAGATGAGATAGGGGTATAACAGCAGGAACAACAGGGGTGTGGCAGGTTATTCGGGGGCGGGGCTTGTAGGACGACTTTCACACACACACACACACACACACACACACAGTAATTGAATGACTGCTGTCTGGCTCACGGATTACATAAATTGTCTGAATAACGGATTACATTTTTGAAAATATAACTAAATAACTGAGTACTTAAATGGTGGACCTAATGTGTTAGATTACTCGTTACATCAAAAAAGTAATCCAAGTACTTTAACGCGTTACTTTGTAATGCCTTACACCCAACATTGAATTGTTGCAATAATAATAATAATTGAAAAAATAAAATTGCATAATTCAAGCTCATTTGTCAGTCCCATATTGATAAGGATATTATAAACATGGAAAAAATAATGTAAACAGGATATAAACAAACAAGGGGAAACTGTAAATGCATATAACAGACATTAGCACACCAGTGTAGTTCAATAATCTTAAAAGGATCCTATGCAGCTACGCACAAGCTAATTTTAGGTGAGCAGAAGTATTGGAACAGTTTAAATATATTAAAGTAAATACTTCAAGAATAAACTTTAGAGGAACTGCAGCTCTGCTTCACAAACCTGAGGGTCTATCAAGATGCCTGCAAAGACAGTTATTAAAATGTTAAATATTGTAGCTGTCAAAATCTTTTTTAATATTTATTCGTGATTAATTGCATGATGTCTATGGTTAACCTGTAACTGCAAATCAATTACTCATTTTTAATCGTGTGTTTTAAATGTACCTTAAAGGGATCTCCAGTACTATGCAAAGGTCAGAGTCACACACAAGTAACTGATGTAGAGTTAAAAACATATTTCTTCTTTTCTCTAATTGTTATTTACAACCAATATAAAATTGAGTATGAATATTATTGAACCAGACTGGTGTGATAATGTGTGTTATACACATTGAAATTTTTCCCATTGTTTGTTTATATCCTGATTTGACTGCCACACATCAAGACAGAAATGTTTTGATAAAAGTTTTGAAGTTCAGATGTGGAATTCTCTCAGACTGGCCTAAAATTCAGAGTGTTTAAAAGTGTTTATTCTTAGAGAATGTACCAGGAAATGAAACAGGCAACAAAAGTCACTAAACTGTGTGAGTACAGAGAGGATGAGTACAGAGATACAGCTGTGCAGGAGTGTGTGAGTCCATTCTAGGCTCCAGGCAGGAAAATACAAGTAGACTTGCTATTTTTTTTTCATGAGGCTTTCAGGTTTCATATTGTTTCCATTTCCCCACTAGATGGAGCCACTGAGGGCTTATGCATAGCTCATTCAATTAATGACACACCTGGGGTCTCATTTATCAAGCGTGCATAAAACAAGCTCTAAACTAGTGCGTATACCAACAGCCATAAGCACAAGAAAGTTGGGAGTTATCAAACATGAGTACGCACAGCTGTACGAAATGACTGATGATGAATCGCACTCCTTCTAAATTGTGTGCGTGTGCATAGTAATTTAAATTTGCATACAGAAACGCCCTCAAATTACCTTATTTGGCAAACAACTTTCCTTATAAAAACCCAATGCCGCCAGGGCACTATAGAACCGTTATCATGGATCCTGTAAAGAGAGGAAAGAAAAAAAAAAAACTTCACAGACAACGAAGTGGAAGTGCTTTTAAATGAGGTAGAACGTAATAAGACAGTTTTGTTTGCTGCTTTTTCAGGCGGAATGTCAAAGAAAAAAAAAGACTTGGTGTTGGGACAGGTTACTAATGCGGTAAATGCCGTCTCACCTGTATGTAGAACAACTGCAGAGGTCAAGAAAAAGTGGTTTGATTTGAAAGTGTCCTCTAAAAAAAGAATTGCAGCCCACAGAAGAGACCTCGGTGCCACGGGAGGAGGCCAGAGTCTTATTTTAGTGTCACCATTGGATGACAAGATAGCGGCAATTATTTGTGAAACGTGAAACGAAATGAGCGGAGTAATCCCCAATGGTGACACTGAAAGTGCAATCCCATCAACTGCAGGAGAGGCCGAGCCATCCGAAAATGGTTAGAAGGTTTTCAAATGTTTGTGTTGCGATATATTATTCATAGATAAATAACACTCACATTGCAAATGATTTGGATTGTTCATTTAACATTTATTTTATAGATCTGCCAGTTTTGCCAGGTCCTGCTCCGCCTGCCACTTCAGCACGTCCGATGCGTTTCGAGGCACGAGTCCTGACTGATGCGGTTCTGAAAACACAGGAGGAATTAGTGAGCGGCATTGCAAGCATAAAAGAGGAACTGCACCAAATCAATGTGAACTTGAGGAACATTAGTGATTCACTAAATGCATCATGCAAGTTAAATAAAAGCTCCAATTGATCTCACCATTTTCTCACAATTACTCCTTATTGTGAAACAGATTTAGAACCGTTCGATTATCCCTGCTCTTAGTTGCACGGCCACAGCATTTGGCATGGGGTCAAAACCTTCTGCCATGTGGCGATCTTCTTGTATCGGCATCTCATCCAGTGGTATACCGTTTTTAATGGCAATATTATGCAGCACACTGCATGCTTTAACTATATAGCACACCTAAAGCAAATTGATA
>JAOTRS010000022.1:13379269-13397332 GCA_028565755.1 Dinotopterus cunningtoni
CAGGAGCGTACATTAGGTTTTTTGTTTCCATCTGAAAACTGGTCTGTCTTGTACTATATTTTTTTTCTTTACAGCCAAACATACAGTTTTTTCTTCTGTAATGTTATTTATTTATTAATTATTAAGTTATATATGAAAATACTGAATGATTTTGTACATAATTATATGGACATGATAAACATATATAAAACAAAATTGGCACAGCATATAATATGGTACTTAAGACTTTTGCACAGTACTGTGTGTATATACTGTATGTCATGTACTCCTAAGCCCCGCCCCACCCGAAAATAGCAGTGCCGAGAAAAAGCACACGGAGAGGTTTTTAACTTGAGGTGGGCGTGGCTATATACGTCACTCAAAGCCAACCAACGTGATAGATTACCGTGTATGGACAGAGTGACCATAAGAAACAGAAACGAAAGTGCTTCTCAGCATGGCTTACTCCGAGAAAGGGAAAGTAAACTATGAAAACTGCATCTTTTAAAAACAGACAGATTGTTGTATGTTTATTCTTCCTGTAGGAAGTTTAAAATCAGTTTGTCTCATATGTTCTGAAACCACAGCGATAATTAAAAGCAGTAATGTGAAACGCCACTATGAGACAAAACACAGATCATTAGAGCAAACATATCCACAGCAGTCCAAGGTGAGGGCGTGGAAAACACCTGGACTGAGAGCCCGGTATGACAGAGCAGCCAGAGTACTTTCACTTTTATTTATATCCCAGCAGCGTGCGAATGAAGATTTACTACAGATTGATTAAAGATTGTTGTATTCCATACAAATACGAGCAAAAGCACAAGGCCATCAAAGTTAAATATACTGTAATTATTGAAAATTGACACTAAATATTATTGAAATGCTACGGCTGATTTAAAATTGCTTATTTTTTATAAACTTACAATGACTGCACATCTAGAGCTCGGAATCCTGACACAGGAAAGACATGAAATTCTGACCTCGGCTCAAAGAAATGTTTATTGACATTAAACATTCGGACCTTCTTACATTTTAATTCAGTACCCTTGCTCTATGAGGTCACATTAGGGGAAAATCCAACTGGCTTGTCTTAAATCCAGACCAATACACAAATGGAAAAAATAGAAAAAAAAAGTAGGGAATGTTTTTTTTTTCCCCCTCATGTGGATTGTTTGCGCAATTTTGCATAATAGGATTAATTTAATTATGATCGGAACGAGGCTCTGTGTTCTCATTGCTTGGGTGTTTTTTGTGATTTTCTGATTTGTAATGTGATTTGTGATTTGAAATGTTTTTCATTTCCCAAAACAATATTTCCAAGCAATCAATGAAAACAACCTTAATGCTTAGTTTCACTCTGATTCAGGCTCAGAAAACAGATCTGTAGGTGTTAAAGCACCCTTAATATAACCTGTATAAAAATTACACATTTCACTAGTTTGAAATTAAAGCTGCTTTCTGATACCGATCTACCTCCTACTGAGCATCGCTTCTTAAACTTTAATAGAGCATAGTGTTCTGTATTTTATATCTGTAACTCATATTAGTATTTGAAGTTATATTTAATATTAATAAGCCTGTCATGATAGACGTCTAAGGACAAGGCACAAGAACAAGGGCGGTCCACGGCCCTTAGTAACACTGACTGAATTGTGTAATGTCTTTATTTTCGAGTGTAAAGGAACTTTGTTTTTCTCTTATGGTGATGGATGACAAATGAATTCACAGCGTTTCCATGAAAGCCTTTTTAATTAATAAAATGTTTTGAAATAAAATATTCTTAAGAAGTTCTAGACTATTTGTAAATAAAACAGTTCTTACAGTTCTGAAGTTCTTAACTTTGATCTGTTCATGAGTGGGATGCCTTTGAAATAAGAACGTTATCATCATTAATGACAGTTTTGTATCATATTTATAATAATAAGTATTATTATTATTATTATTATTATTATTTTATTTAGAGGGTGAGCCAATATACAGCGCCCCTGAAGCAGATAGAGTTAAGGGCCTTGCTCAAAAAATTATTATTATAATAATAACAGACTACAGGGTGATTCTCTGAGCCCGTTTGGTATATAATATCCAGAAAACAGAACCAAAGCCTCTTTGCACCCGATGAAGTGTGTATACAGAAACAAAACTGTGAGTGGGATGCAATGAGGACTACACCAACACACACCGACCGAAGAAAAGAAACATATTAATATAGTCATCCTTCACAATTGTACCTACTGACGATACACACAATTCACCCCCTTGAACTTTTTTTTTTTTTTTTTTTCACATTTTATCATGTTACAAACTGGAACTGTAATAGATTTAATTGGCACTGTCGTCTTGCACCTCTAGGTTCCGGGTTTGATTTCCGATTGTGCTTGGTGGGTTTCCTCTCACTGTCAAAAGACATGCAGATTAGGCTAACCGGCCTTCCCAAATTGCAAATGAGCGTGTATATGTGTGTGTGTGCCCCGTGATGGATTGGCACCCTGTCCGATGTGTACCCCGCCTCGTACCCTAAGTCTCCTGGGATAAGGTCCAGGCCCCCCGCGACCCTGTATACAGGATAAAGCGGTATGAACGATAAGTGAGTGAGAGAGAGGGATCAATATTTAATATAAATAATATATTTTATATCAATACTAAGCAGTCAGAATATATGAACAGGTCTGCTCACAATATATGTATGTCCAAAAGATAACGACAAAGGTTTAGCAGTGTCAGATATGCTTCATGAAAGTACTATTATGTCTTTTTATGTCTTTCTTATGTCTTTTTACGAGACAGTAGGGTCCTGGGTTTCAGGGAAACGTTGGTGTTCAGTGTCAGTAACAATGAGCTGAGCATTCCTGTACGCAGCAGAGCTGTAGATCAAATCTAATGGGGTTTGTTGTCAACATGTGCCATAACCAGATGGGGAATTAAACAACAGGGTGCTTACGATCAGGCGAACACAGATACATTAACCTCAGATACATTCCCACAGAATGATCAGAAAGTGAAAGACGCGTAACTGGGCCTATATAATTTTAAATTAACTCCGTTTTTTTTTTTATCTTATCAAAATTAATTATCCATAAACAGGACTTGCACCATTCTTCCTCCTTACTTACCTGAGCAAAATAATCACAGCGATTGTTCATATGATAAAGACAGACTATAACCGTATCATCAGCACATCTTAGCAGTTTAACATTTCTGTCCTGCAGACGCAGGTCAATTACATAAAAACAGAATAACAGTGGTGATAAAACACAGTCCTGACGAGCAACCGTGATAACAATGATCTCATCACACTGAACATCATTAACGCAGCCTTTCTCTGGTTTCCAGTGAATCAACACCCTCACCCCAGTCACACCACAGTTCACTAGCTGTTGTCAACCAATCAACAAATAAAATCTGTGCAGAGGCATAAAACATAAGACAATAGCATAAGTCAATGAAAAACTAATCACATTAAAACGCATATCACTACATCTTTGCTTGTGCCATCTGGGTTAAAATACGCCAAAAGTTTGTGCAAGCACTTGTTTATTTTAACAATAGATGATATTTTAGCCAAAAAATTGCTCTGGAGGACGACAGGCAGTTGATCGGATGTATTTGTTGAGGTCAAGAAGAAGGAAGAAAGCCAGACACCTCACTTTAGCAGCTGTTGATAGCACTGCTATGCAATGCTATGTAAAAAGCACTGTGCGTTTCCGGTGCTGACTGATAACATCAGGGGTCCAAATGCTGTAATACTTCCCTGGTTACTTAATACCTGGAGCCCATCCTAGGAGACACTGGGCACAAGGAGGGGCACACCCTGGACAGTGAACCAATCCATCACAGGGCACACACATACTCACAACGGCCAATTTGGGAAGGCCTAATCGTCATGTCTTTGGACTGTGGAGGAAACCAGAGTACCTGGAGGAAGCCCACCAAGCACGGGGAGAACATATGCAAACTCCACACACACAGACCCGAGGCAGGAATTGAACCCCCGACCCTGGAGGTCTGAGGCCACAGTGGTAACCAACTACACCACTGTGCCTCCTCAATGACATTTAATTTCACAAAACTGTTTTTTTTCTTTGGGCTACGCAAGTACTGAAAAATTCTTCTTATTGAGTATGTAGTTGTATTAGATGTGAAAATGGCTTTCGAAACAGTAATTTTTACAAAATGAATCTGTTGTGTGAACGAAGGTTATATTAATTATTGTTTCATAAATTTGAATGATTGAATTTCTGCCAATTTAAAACCAGCAAGATGAAAGACTTAAAGACTTTAAAAAATTCAGTTTAAATTGGGTAAAATGCCAACAAAGCCAAAAAATAAATAAATCAGCATCCGCTATCAGGCCAGATTATTATTTCAATCATCAGCCCAGAATTTCACAATCGGTGCGTTCATGAAAAATTATCAAATAAAATACATATAAATCTTTTTAATGAAATACTTTCAAATGCAGGATTGTTCAAAGCTCAAATCAATAGCGATTCCAAGCCAAGATGGTGGTCTTCATCCTACTCCATCTGGGTTGTGCAGTTTTACAGCACCAATGTGGGTCTCTTGAGCCGTTTTCGAGTTGGCTGAAACAAAAAGAACTCTTTATGAGATTCGGACCGCAGCGTCTTGAGGATAATCACCAATCTGGCTATCAGAGATGGACAAGTCCTACTGTCTAAATTGTGAGTCAAAAGAGATTACCCTCGGGTTAAGGAGCAACAAATGGTCGAGAATGTTTTGGGTTTGGATGAACAAACAGAATCGGACCAAGCCAAATACTTTCATCTTTGCACTTCATGAATGGAGTAATTAATGTAGTGCCTTGTGTAAGCATTTACCCCCATTGAATTTTTTATTTTCTAATGTAATGTTTCAACTTTGAACTAAAATGGACATCATTGGGATCATCTTTCATGAACTTACACCAAAAACCTTTACAAAAAAGTTTGCTAATTGGTTCTAAAACTAGTTCCTTATTGGTGGATGCTGCACATACAGTATGGATTTGATAGCGAGTGATGAAAACTTAAATTCTACATTGTCCATCGCCCCTGTCCCCCAAATTCATTAGATTTAATACCAATCATATAAAGTTGTGTTCAGGAAGCATGACTTAAGTAGAGGCAGTCAGAGAGGATTACAATACTGAACCTACCCACATGCAATTACACATAAATTATTGAGGAAAAATCTAAAAAAGGAACCATTTGAGCTACAATTTGATCCCTTTTAGGTTCATTTTCAAAAAGTATGTGTATTTCTCCGGCCATCGAGGCAACAGGCCTTCAAAACTAAAGCACAAGGAACAATACCACTAGGTTTGGTAAGACATGAGTCACCTAATTGCACACATTAGTGTAAAAGTGTATCATTGCTCTCTTGCGAGAGAGCTGCTCAAGCCCAGATGGCCAAACAGCAATAGGTGGCTACAAAGGCAGGTCTTCAACTTTAAATCCAAACACAGATGAGCATCTCTTTGCAGAAAAAATATTAAATCAAATGGTCATGCTTACTGTGAAGGAGTGTGTGGGTGTGCTACTTTAGAATAAAAAGCGAATTCACACCTGACACCATGCGTTAGGGCTTGACTGTGAATGCTGCTTATGATATGACTTCAGTCATGGGCTCCTGTAAAGCAAGCAAGTCAGTCAGGTAGAAGCTATGTCAGTGCATGTGTTGCTCATTATGATGCAGAAGTCTTGTTTCTGCCTGCTGTTGTTCTCAACAAACAACAGAAAAACACCAGTTTTCTCAGAAAGGTGAGCAAACACTGATCACCACTGACCCCAAAAACCAATTACTGGTCACTATTGTTCCCAAAAATCAACCACTGACACCAAGGTTTCCAAAAAAAAAAACAATCACTGATCACTAGTGTTTGCTTGGACCAATCACTGGTCACCATTGTTGCCAACAACAAATCACCTATAACCAATGATCAATACTTGAACAACCTTGCTTCTGACAATCAATCACTGATCGCAGATCAATCATCCATCAACACTGTTTCCAAACAATCACTGAACATTATTCCCTAATCTAATGAACTAATTACCAATCACCACTATTCCCAATGACTATTTATTTGTTATTATTTCCAGTGGCAGATCACGGATCACAACCAATCGCTTATAACCATTGATCCCAATACCCAATCACTGATCTATATTTTTTCCCCAAAAACAAAACTACTGATTATTATTCCTTAACAATCATTGACTGATCACAGTTTTTTCCAATGACTATTCATTGATCATTATTATTTCCAAGATCCTAATTACTATCCTAAAAACAATTACTCGTCATTATTATTCCTCAACGTCCAATCACTGATCACCACTGATCAATTATTAATCACAGTTATTCCCAACGACCAATTTTTGACCATTTCATGTCCTACCTGAGCAGTTCTTTGTTCTTTATCATAATTTATTATTTTCTATTCATATAAAATCCTGAATAGACATGATAAAATCAGTGGTGCACAATTAGTTACATAAAAATCCAGATCGCAATACGGACCTGTGCAGTTATCTAATTTTAAAAGACGTCCTAAAACGCTTGCCTCCCAGGAGAACCATTAATAGCTCAAAGATGTGGAAATGCCATTATGGGGCATGTACGAGGGATGTGGCAATAACTTCCAGCCGAGTTCCTGTAATGTGCAAGTGGTGGTGGTGAATGATTGCGTGTACAGTTTTCACGGACAGATGCGTCTCTAATACAAGTTTTTGCATCTGTTTTACACCTTCAACCATTTGAAATTTCATCACAAGTTTTTGACTTGAGCTTTGACTTGAATACCTGTTGTACATTCATGAGGTTCAGTGTTAGGACCCGGTCATGTTAAAATACTGCTTCCAGGTAAGGTAAGGTAAGGTAAGGTAGGGTAAGAAACGGGAAGGGAAGACAAAGAGAAGACAAAAAAAAAGAGACGAGATTTAAATTCACAAACTTTTACACTGTGCTCTAGTTTCTCACTTTTTCTTTATTTTGATTTTCTGAGATCTGGCACTATTTGAAATCTAGCTGGTGTTAAAAATGGCATTAGGTTTGGGTATAGCGGCCGTAAACAGCAAGAGTGTTAAGATTTACACCACCTGTCAGAAGGATGTTACTCCCAGCGTGACCTGCAGCACTTTTCTGCTGCTGCTGCTGCTGCTGATGCCACCTGACAGCTATAAACCAAAACCTAATGAATAAATATAATTGACAGTGTCCACAGACAGATGTTCCATTGGCTTGCAAAATAGGTTTCATAGCCAGAGCTATATTTGGACAGAGAACTTCCATATGTGCCTAAAACAAATATTAGCTTCTCTCGTCCTCTCCCTCTCCTTCTTTCTGTCTGTCTAACGCACACAGACACACAAACTCACGTGTTAACTGTTTCTTTCCCATTCAGAGATTTATTGCGGATGTAAGACCTGCATAATAATAATAATTATAATAATAATAATAATAATAAAGTTCAACAGTTCAAGCAATGATATTAGTGCACTTAAATACTGATAAACAATAACAAAAAAGTTTTTTTTTAAATATGAAAGTAAAAGTGCACAGCACAGAAGCTCATGTTCATCTACAGAGTTTTGTTTTTGCAACTCCAGTCATATTAGTGGCCCATGTGGCCCTGGGTAATGATGGGCACCCCACAGCTCAGACAGTGCTGGTCACTGTGGAATTCTTTCTGTCACAGCCCAAGGATTTTACTGATGAGGTTTAAAGCTAATTCACACTCATGCGCCTCTACACTTAATGATAAAAGCATTTTGAAATAGACAGCAAAAGAAAATGAAGAGTTTGACGGCAAAATGAGATAATTACTTCTTTTTTCTTTACTTAAAATTTTTTTAAGTGAAGAAAGAAGTATTGCGAAATGATAGAAAGTATTTTGTGCATGTTTTCTTCGAGTCATAAGACTGTTAAAAAGCACACATGCCAAAATATTGTTAGAATCGTTTGGGGTGTATAAATCAAAATTTTGCAAAAGGTTATAAATCCATCTGGCACTACTGATAAATCAGCCTATAGTTGTGTTTGTGGTCATTTCAGCATCCAATTCATCCTCCTCTTCATCTTCTGCATCGCTTATCCTGATACAGGGTCACAGGGGCCTGGAGCTTTTCCCAGGAGACTCTGGGCTCGAGCCGGTGTACACTCTGAGTACCAATCCGAGAACATGCACAGACCCGAGGTGGGAATCGAACCCTTGACCCTGGAGGGTGTGCTAACCACTACGCCATCCCATCCCGTATGCAATTTAGTACCAATAATAATTTGGTTGGGTTTTAATAAAATATAGCGATTTTTTTAAGTAAGTCAAACAGAAAATACTGGCAACAAATTAGATCAAGGACAAAAGTGTTGTTTTGTACAAAAAACTCTTTTTAATTGCCAAGATTGTTTAAGATCATGACAAACATTATAATCAATACATAAACTTCATCGTCTAACCAACAGCTTCCCATACACAGTGTGTGCATCTCATGTTGCTTGTACACAAATCACTCGTGCATATTTTATGTTATAAAATTATTTTAGTGCTTCACTACAGGATCCCACGTAGTTCTGTTAAGTATACAACAGGGTCTTCGAACAACATCTAAATCACATAATGTCCTATTTCACAGAACTATTAGTCATGGTTTTCTCAAAACTTGGAAGTTTACCGTTTCGAAAATAAGGTTATATAGCGGTTTTCAACATTGCGTTTATAACATTCTGCTGTCAAATTGAAAATAAAAACAATTTTCAAATGCTCAGATTAAAAGTAGAATTGGCTTCATCTGGTCCGAAATATTTTTTAATCAGATTACTTGCTTTACCTTCTCACTTTCACTCTTTATTTCAAATTCCATTGTTCCTTCACCTCCCTGCCTGGGTGACGTCCTCAAACCTACAACTAATTAGGGCTTAAGTCGCCTAGTTGTAACGCTTATTTATATTTTCAGAAGAGCGGCAGCACGGTGACCCCGTGGTTAGGACCGTCACCTTGCCAGGGTTGAGGGTTCGATTCCTGCATCGGGTCTGTGTGCATGGAGTTGGCATGTTCTCCCCGTGCTTGGTGGGTTTCCTCCCAAAGCCATACAGATTAGGCTGACTGGGGTGCCCAAATTGTCCGATGTGTGTGTGTGTGTGCCCTGTGATGGATTGGCACCCTGTCCAGGGTGTACCCTGCCTCGTGCCCCAAGTCTCCTGGGATAGGTTCCATGTATACAGGACAAAGCCGTATAGATGTTGAGAGCGGGTGAACCATGCAGATTTTGTTTTTTGTCATAAGTGACCCGCTTTATATCTGTCCCCGATGACGGGAGTGACATAACAGGAGTGATTATAGATAATAATTCAGTGAAAGCGCTAGATAGAACTTCAAAAGGAAACAGTCTATTTTATTTTTCCTCTAACACCTGTTGTAGCTGCCTGCATATTTCACTACTCGTGCCTATTCAGCCATTAATGGACAGATGTGTGACATTACAGCGAACAATATGCTAAGAAGGAGTCAGGGTCGGCAGGACGCCACCATCGAATTATTCTGTTTTGTTCCCCTTTGACTCATTATTTACGGCTCACAGTCCCTCTACAACAATTTCCTTTCCCCTTGGCGATCTGAGGTCATTTAATGCTTTGGTGACCCGTGTAAGCGCGCTCTCACACACACACACACACACACACA
Organism: Dinotopterus cunningtoni; assembly: GCA_028565755.1. Lineage (NCBI taxonomy): Eukaryota > Metazoa > Chordata > Actinopteri > Siluriformes > Clariidae > Dinotopterus > Dinotopterus cunningtoni. The sequence goes on from JAOTRS010000022.1 coordinate 13,388,928, forward strand.
CACACACACACACAAAAAAAAAACACAATAAGTTAAGGAAAGTGAAAAGTCATACTGATTCTAACAGCCTACACATTACCACCTACCACACGCCCACCAATGCACACACACACACACGGTCTGGAGGAGAAACAGACCTAATAGGCTCTGCCTGAAACAGTCAATAGCATGAAAACAAACCCCGACCATGAGGAGAATTAGTCACCCTGTGATGCCTAAAAAAATCAATATGTGGCCAGGTTCCCACAGAGCAGAGTTTGAATTTCCAAAGGCCAGAGACGGGCCTGTTCCTGCCCCCTTATCGCTGAGACAAAACTCCACTCTCGGTCGGGATATTTGTTCGGTCAAACAGACACTGAACGAGTCAATGATTTTCAAATAAGCCTACAATACTAGAGACGAGGAAAAAAAAATGCTGCGTTCCGGATTGGTGGATTATTTTGGCAGAACAGGATTCTAGCAGGCACAAGCATATTCCAGTTTATGAATAATTACATATAGCAGTCTAGGGGAAGAGCGCTAATGCAAAATAAAATAAGGTAACAGCATGTACAGTACATAAAACAGCGCAACATTTTTCTGTCTAGACACAGCAGGTGGATGTAGCAGTCGACTGAACTGTGACTATAAAATAAAAAAAAAAAACGCTGCTTATTCTTTCCTATCATCTCACACTATCTTGACATTATTCAAATCGTGTGAAACAAATAACTGTCCAACGAGACTCTAATTAAAGCTACTATACGAGGTGCGTTCAAGTCAAACCGGGATGTGTGATAAAATAAAAGTGTAAAACTGATACAGAAGACTTCACAGTACGGTAATGAGACTCTTAGCCGCAGGAAAAAAACTTTTGAACCATGCAAACCTTTTAAAGAAGGCAGTACGTCCATAAATGACGATCCTGACTGTGGTGTCTCAGAGTCCACTACAGTCGTTCCCATGAATATTCAGCGAGTGGAAAACCTGATCCTTGAAAAATCGAAGGATAACTTGTCGTCAACTTGCAGAAAAGACGCATTTTTCTGTGAGAACTGTACACACAATTATTCATAAAAAACCATTTGCACGTTACAGAAACTCGGCTGGGAGTTATTGCCACATCCTCCATACAGTCATGACCTCGCTCCAAGCCATTTCCAAATGTTTGGAATGCTATTAAAGGAGTTCCTGGGAGGCCAGCTTTTCAGACGTGAAGCAGGCAGTCTGGTCATGGCTCTGGTGTACTGAAAAAAACTTTCTACCTTAATAGCATCCAAGCACTAGTGAAATGCTGGGATAAGTGCATTAGTGTAGCAGGGGATTATATAGAGAAATAAAGGGAGTTCTTAAACTTTCATAACTCTGTTTTGTTATTATGCGCAATCAAAAGTCCTGGTTTGACTTGAACGCCCTTAGTATAGTATAATTTATGCCATTTATAACTGCATTTAAAAATGATATTGGAACAGTATAAACAAATATTAAGTTTAGTGGTAGCTATTTTGAATTAATGGATCTGGGGGCATTAAGTAAACACCAAGAGGTATAATTAAATCGAAAATTGTCTATGGCTCAGGGATCAAAATTGATCGTTGCAAATTGTGTACATAGTAATACAGTCTGTGAAACGCTAATTAGCTTGAGTGGGACTTTGGTGGCTCACTGGTACAGTAGGTTTCCTGCCTACCATGCAGAAGGCCTGGGTTGAATTCCCACCCATTGCCCAAACCCCAGCCACTGGACATAGTGCAGGTCCCCAGCCCGGCTAAAATAGGAGGGTTGCTTCGGGAAGGACATCCGGTGTAAAAAAATCTGTGCCGAGTTGTGGTCGGGTGGTCGGCTGTTCCCCTTGACGGAAGCAGCCAGAAGACGGACAGCAACTTCTTAGCTTGGACACTTGATCCTCTGTAAAGTTTTTTTTTTTTTTCACCATAGCTGATCGACCTGCTGATGTTTTTGGGAAATGGGACAACCTAGAAGAAACTCAAATAGAAGCAGGAACCATCACGGCATCAGCACTTTTCATGCAGATGCAGAACCTATCTCAGGAACACCCTGGATGGGACTCGGGTCTATCTCAGGACACTGTGCACGCACACACACATTCACACATTCCTACAAGAAATTTCACCAATCCACCAAGGCAGCAATGCCACCACCCTCTGTGCCAACCCCCAAACCTCAAATCTCATTTCCAAATTGATTTTCTGTTTTACACACTGTTCCTGGGTCTCTCAGAGCGCAGCCCGGTAATTTCAATAAAACGCCCAGAATACGGAGCGCGCGCAACCCAAGAGTGACCGGGGTCACTTTCCTAATTTAGATCTTCACGCGCTGAGCGGCTGCACGCGTCAATCGGCGCACCTTTAGAGCTTTATCGGATTTGGCAAACAGTTTTACATGCGAGAGCTATTCCACATGTCTGCGGCGCGACTGTTATAATTATCATAATAATTATTTGTCAGACTATGTTCGCCAGACTATGAAGAAAACGTGTAAAAAGCGGGCGTGTGCAAAACGCAAGCATGCATGTGTCATGTCTCACGCTCTTCTTAACATCAATCAGCTATTTTATTATAAGTAAACAGGTGAGTTATTATAAGAGTACGTTATATCAGATATTTAATTTTATTATAAACAGACAGGTGATGTGTAAATTTGCTTTGCATCAGTTTTTTTTTTACTTGACTGACACCGCTTGCGCTCAGCAGCTCGAGCGTGCAACTTGAGATCAACAACAATAAAACAATAATAAATAAACAAACAAATAAATAAAAGTGGTGTGAAAGCATAACGCTCTTACTTACATGCCTCAGCTCGAGCGTGCGGTCCTTCATGTTTCCTGCACTCTTCCGTGGCGACCCTCACACACACGCACACACGCAATCCCCCCAAAAACCCGAAACAGCGCGCGCGCGTTTTCCTGGCAGAAATTAATTCTGTGCTAAAGACCGTAACGAGTGGGCGCGTGGAGCAGGGTGGCGCGCGCATCCCTCGCCCAACCAGAGCGCGTGATTTCTTTTATTTTCTTCTTTTCTTTCTTTCTTTTTTCCGTTTCTGCTCCGCTTCTAAATGAAGGCGGGAACAGCGCGTGTCATACACACAGGTGCCGGATTATTTTAGGGTCTTATTCAGTGCGGTCACGTGACAACTTGGATGTAGATTACAGGGACACGCCCAGCGCTTTTATCCCCCCCCAAACACACGTCATCCGCCGCCGAACTGTTTGATGTTCAGCGTTTGATGTTTGATTGATGTATGAAGTAGCCATGAGCGCAAGCCGCTGTTTAAAAATACTTACTACCTTTAATTAACATTAAATATTAATATTAATATTAAATTTACTACATAAATAGCAGCCGAAAGACCAACAACAACAACATAAATAAACCAACGTTCCAAAAAATAGTTTTGGCAGAACATTTTGTGTGCATTTGTTTCAGGAACCTTTTGCAAACAAGTTGCTTTATAACTTTAAATAAAATGCATCTTTGCCTTGCACCTCCAGGGTCGAGGGTTCGATTCCCGCCTTGGGGTCTGTGTGCATTGTGTTTGCATGTTCTCCCCGTGCTTGGTGGGTTTCCTTCGGGTACCCCGGTTTCCTCCCACAGTCCGAAGACATGCAAATTAGGCTAAGCGATGGATTGGCACCCTGTCCAGGATGTACCCCACCTCGTGCCCTAAGTCTAATGGGATAAGCTTCAGGCCCCCTGTGACCCTGTATACAGGATAAAGCGGAATAGACAATGAGTGAGTGATTTTATTAGGGAGTCATGGTGGCTTAGTGGTTAGCACTGTTGCCATGCACCTCCAGGGTCCGGGTTCAATTTTGTGTGCACGGAGTTTGCAGGTTTTGTGTGCACGGAGTTTGCATGTTCTCCTCATGCTTGGTGGGTTTCCTCCAGGTACTCCGGTTTCCTCCCACAGTCCAAAAGCCTATGTCTTTGCCCTGCAATGGATTGGATTGTACCCTGTCTAGGGTGTACCCAGCCTGAATGGATAGGGTCCAGGAAAGCATGGTACAGACAATGAGTGGGTGAGTGATTTTATTAGAAATGTCAAAAATGTCTTTAAGGAAACTAGTTGGTTTACATTAAAAATTTATGGACTTATTACAAAAATTATTTAATATATATATATTTTTTTTTCTATCATTTTTTTCATAAAAATTGATTAATGCACCTGCATCATGAATAATTAAAATATCTCTTGTATAATTCTCTAAAAATGTTGATTATCTATCTATCTAACTATCTCTATCCCAACCCATGTATCCATTTTTAAATAAGTAATAACAATAATCATGATAATCCATTCTCAGCCTAATTATCACTATTACAAGTGATCTAATGTTCCACTATTTCGGTACAGACCATTGTATACGAGTATGTAGTATATAGAGCGCCCTCTGCTGGAGACTATGTTAATGACCTTTAAGACGTTTCATTCATTCATTCCTTCGTTCATTCATTCATTTATTCATTCATCATCATCCTTCTTGTCTATACTGCTTTATCCTGTATAGGGGGCCTGGAGCCTATCCCAGGAGACTTAGGGCACAAGGCGAGGTACACCCTGGACACGGCGCCAATCAATCGCAGGGCACACACTTTCCAAACACTTATTCACGCACTATGGGGCAATTTGGAAATGACAATGAGCCTAATCTGCATGTCTTTGGACAGTTGGAGGATACTGGAGTACCCGGAGGAAACATGTAAACACCATGCACACAGACCCGAGGCAGGAATCGAACCCAGAGACTGGAGGTGCCATTCATTTATCTATGCATAATAATTAACCGATTTGTCCTTAATTCAGAGTCCATCCCAGAAATCCTAGCCTGGAGTCTTAGCCTGGAAATACCCTGTTAAACAGGACATCAGTCCATAAACAGATACCCCACACACTCACTTTAACTTCAGGGGTCAATTTAGCGCCACCAATCCACTTAGCAAGTAGGAAACCCACATTGACGTGGGGTGGAACAGATCCCCAGGCTCAGGATCAAACCACGGACCCTGGAAATGGATTCCTAGATGAAAATTTAAATTTTATTATCACACATCTGTTATTTTGGTTTTTTGATACATGAATAGGCTCGCAATAAATCAGAAAAAAAATGCAATATAATCACATTCACTCAAAAACGCTACACAAACTCTGATCAGTAATCATTGATAATTAGCATTCATTAAGCATTTTGCCTTGCATTATCCTTTTAATAGTATTCCAATATAAATACTGAAGAAAGGGAGGCGATTTTATTTATTAACAGTTTTGTTTCAGCACAGTGAGTAAGTAATATTTTGCTCTCTATACCCATGTCATATTCCCACGGCAGTCATGTCTCCCATCCGTTTCGCCTGTTCAGAAAAGAGAATAATCCACCCTGCTCAAGTCCACATCGTCGGGCATCTTGTTTAGACTGTAATGTCCATCTGAGCAGGCAAAGACAAAGCCTGATGGAAACCATCGGTCACGACAGTCTTCAGAAGCGAGGTCTCCTGTTGCGGCCTGTGTATTTCGTATCTGCTCTCACCTCCCTGAAACGACATCATTACTATTAATAAATATAAGGAGGAGAGCACATCTGAGCTATTTCAGTTTAGAGTAGGACTAGAATAATTAAGCGTAATTAAGACAGTGGTGAGAAAAATATGACGTTAGGCATCATAAGGTGAAGGGTCAAGCCACAGCTCTAAACTGCTTTACAATATATGTAGATAGATAATTATATAGACAGGCAAACAGACAATGACAGACAAGTAGACTAATAAAGGAAAAAAAATTGCAGCTCGACTCTCAGCTCTAAGTGGACCTGAAACACATGCACAACAAAGACACTATTTTTCATTGTCGACTTTCTACAGATTTTCCCCAGATATTGTCTACTTCGCAGTAAAATGCTTGGAAGAAACCAGAGATACATACTTGCCCTGCCTTCGCCTCCTCTCCTTCTTCTCCTTGACCCAGTCCTTGCTCTTTTTCAGGGACTTGCCTTTCAAGTTTTTGAAGCGAGATCTTTGGTTTGACAAAACAACACAAACAAGGAGTTATTTAACTGACCGGTTGCCACAATAACAGTCTTGGAAACAATATTTGCATTCGTGTCAGAGGGAGGAAAAACTGTCATGACGAGGCTCGAGTCAGACAGAACTACTGCCCTCTGTCTCTGTTGGTCCACGTCCATTCAGGACAGGAGAGAACTGAAGCCTGCACTGAGCCATGGACAAGACCTCTGATTAAGTGGAGTGCCAATACTAAATTCTCTTGTCTACATCAATATGCATCAAATGTACAGCATGATTTAATACAAAATAGAAAACTAACCAATTTAGAAAAATTTATGAACATATGAAATAATGTGTCCTGTCACAACCCTCCCATTTTCCAACTGCACTTGGGATCGGCACTGCATGCAGTAGCTGGGTTGTATGGGGTAAAGGGTTAATGATTTTGCCCCAGGACCTGACAATGGCAACCCTTTAGTGCCGAGGCTTAAACCCCACATTATGTAATGCAAATAATCAATTTAATATCAATTATTTATGCTGTGTGATTTTAACACAGTTATAGCATGAATAGCTATGCTAATCTGAATCATAATTAGGGTCGCAAATCAATAAATGATTATTCATTAACAATTAATGACAAAACTTATGTTTTTCCTTATTTTACGTTTTACTTAAACAGGTCTAGCAGCATAATTCCAACAAATTAGTTATGCAAGACAAATCAATTAAGCAAAAATAGTTTACACAAACAGAAGAAAAGAAAATAAGGCCGATGAAACTGAACTGCAAGTGCACCCTCTTGTGGTTAAGAAGTTAATTGATAAGCATGTGCTACAGAGAAATATGATGCAAAACTAATTTTATCAGTTAATATATTTTTAATATGTATTTCTATCCAAGAATTAAACCGAATGAATTTCACTTCTACAGACTCTATAGGATAAAATAAGTCCTTCTTACCTCTGTCCTGTGAACTGCGCCTGATTTGAAACATTTCTCTCAACGGTCTCCGTCCCTAAGCCCTTTAAGACAACAAAACAACTGCGTCTTAATATTGTAATCAAAACTTTTTACTCAATATTTTGTGAATTATGTTACTGTACTGTTACTGTAAACACTACCTTGGGCAAGACACCAGACACGCCAGCGAACAGGCAGAGGAAGAACCTTCCAGAAGTAAGCAGGAGATCATCAGTTTATTAAAAATATGCGCAGACATGACAAAACAAAGTGAATTTTTAATATAGGGCGCGCATACTTTTTGGCTTTGCTGCTGTTGGGGTAGTCAACCACGATGCCTCCGGTGAAGCCTGCCCTCATGGCCTGGGCTGTGATCAACTCCAGCTGGAACCAGATTGTACGGTTAACCCCGTGCTAATAACATGTCCTCGTTCCCACAGATTAAAAAGTATTAAAATCATCTTTTTTATTATAAACATTAACACTGCTGGTTAGTTTCCTCTACAAAAAAGTCTTAATGAAAAAGTCAAACAGGTGAGATTTATCGTAGAGGTCAGGGTGGCTCACCTGTTCGGAATTTTCCGGATAAATCTGGAAAACGGCACGGGCACCTCTCGTCTAGAAATTAATAAATAAATAAAACAGAAATGCTGGAACATTATTCCAAATCAATAAAGGATTTTTATAATGTGTTATCTGTGTGATGTTCCTACCAGAGAGGAGTAGAGTGTGCTGAAGAAGGTGTGGAGTCTCTTAGGAGGACTGTGTGTCTTCTTATCCGCGTTACACAGCCACTGCAGAGCGGAGATACTGAGGAGCACAATGATGGGCAAAATGTTAAGTTATAAAAAAGTTATTTCACTTATAAGGGTTTTTGAACACCTTTTATTTTTAGGGAAAAAATAGCTTACATTTTAAAGAATGGGTTCAAGTTAAAAACTGTGGTTAAAAAACAAGTTAAAAAAACTTGTGATAAAATCTTATGAATGAAGGCATAAAACTGAGTGAATTTACAGAAGACTTCAGGCACAATACAGTGATGAGACAATAAGGGGTCAATAAGGGGTCAATAAGGGGCGCCGCCCCTTTAAAGTTAGGCAGAGAAGAGTGCTACTTTAACATGTAATTATTTAACATAATAATTATTTACTTTAATAATGTAATAAAGTCATTTAGTCACAATATTTCACTGTATTTCTTAATATAATTTATTTACAATAAAAAAAAATCGAAACTGTATTACGTTCATTTGTGTTTGTGTACGCGGGCCGCCGGACAAACAAGTGTCTATGTAGGCATGTACATTTTTAAAAAGCATGTGATTTGAGGCTGAGCTCTGATTAGATTTTTTCGAATCGTCCTTGGGGCGCAGCACTGTGCGCCCCGAACCCTCCCACTTTTGTTCTTAGCAAATCAATATTGTTTTTAAATATTTGGGCTCATGTG
>JAOTRS010000022.1:13397432-13412667 GCA_028565755.1 Dinotopterus cunningtoni
TTGTGAGTAACACGGTTTGCGAGTGTTCCGCAAGACGAGCAAAGATTTTTAATAAATTTTGACTTGGAAAACGAACAGGTCTTGGTTTACGAGTACAGAGTAACATGTATCACGCATACGCTTCTTGTTTTGACGCCGAGCGTCATGTGATCACAACTGAGCCAATGTTTTTTCTCTCTCTTGCGCTGCGGAATTGTGGGTAATCGTCTCTTACTGGTATAATCAACATCCGTACACACGTGTACTGTTTACTATAACACTGTGACCACGTGTGTGTGTGCGTAAAACATATTTTATTTTGTGTCTGTATGCGTGTGTGTACAGCGCGCGTGTAAATCAAAGGCATGTCTTATTAGAGAGGTTAAAGATCCATTTTCTCTTTCTGTATCAGCCTGCTCTCTGTGTCTGTGTGCGCATGCTTCATTGGACACCGTGCCACACACACACACACACACACACACACACTGTTATGAGCCAGAGTCATATAGGTATAAAAATAAATGTATTGCATAATAACTTGTTTTCATTCCTACTTTGGATTTGTTGTATGTTTTGAGAGTGTTGTGTGAATGTGTGTGTGTGTGTGTGTGGGTGGAGATATAGGAGACCTCCTGTGACTGGCCCATTCAAATAGATTGAAGCTGATTGGACAAGCTGGGATTCCCATGTTAAAAACCCACCACTTGACAGCTCTCTCTCTTCCCTGCCACTCCCAACTAACCCGTTTGCGTGTAAACTTTGATTAGTGTGATGTAAAGTTAAAAAGTGCAGTCTGAGCTGTGACCAGAATTGAGTAACAATTTTGGAAACTTTAGTTGTGTTGTTAATTAGTGAAAAATTAACCACTGTATATCTTGAGCACTTTGTATACCTGTAGGAGTGAGAAGCCCCTTTTATTTTTACGTTTGTATTTTTCTCCTGTTTCTTGTCTAGGAAGTTAGGTTAGACAAGTTTGAAGTTTATTTTGTATTTGATTTTGATTAGGCAAGCCTAGGGTGCGGTAGAGTATTTTTGTTTGTTGTTTTGGGCATTGCTCAACTCTAAGTCTAAATAAAGGCTACATTTACGTTGTTAAACCTGGTGGCTACCTTTACTTGGGAGTGGGAAGGTGGTGAGAGGCCTTATTATGTTATGCCCATTACACCCCTAGGTAGAGGTCGTAACAACACACACACACACAAGCAGACCCCTCCTACTTTCGCCTTCACAGACAGACACACTCTTTCTCTCTGCTCTACAAAAACACTGCTCTGTCGCGATTTTTTTCAAAAGTAAAGTGCAGGTTAATTTGTTTTATTTTTACTTTACAGCAGTGATTCCGTTAGTGTGTCGCTCAATCGAGTGTCATTAGAGAGATTTCTTCTTTATTTTTCGCATAAAACAGTGTTTCTGTTGTATGCGCGCGTGTGTGAAAAGAGTGGAAGAATAACTGTGTAAGAGGAGAGGGGGGCTTACTTTAGATTCACACACACACACACACACACACACACACACACACGCACGCACCTGCGCGCACAAACGAAAACACTTATCTGTCAGGATTTATTTTTACTGTTTTTTAAAGGTAAAGTGCAGATTAATTTTTTTTTTAACTTTATATTTTGTGTTAATTCTTTTTATGTATTTATTTTTTTGGGGCTGTGGAACAAATAATTTGAGTTTCCATTATTTCTAATGGGAAAATTTAATTTGGTTTACGAGTGCTTTGAAATACGAGCCCGCTTCCGGAACGAATTATGCTCGGAATCCAAGGTTCCACTGTATATACAACACCAGAGTGACAATAAAGTAAAGTAAAAAAAGTAAAAAGACATTATTATTATTATAAATATAATATTATTATTATAATATAATATTACACCATAGTGCTTTTGAATTCTTTATTCTGATTGGTCATGGCAGTACTAGCTGCAGTGCAAATCACAAAATTATATAACACACTTAAAAAAATGCAAACTGCTGTAGTATAAGAATAAAATACTTAATGCTGAGTTTTTATCATCATTTGGCCTGTTGTGTCTTTTTTCGTCCCCACTCAATATAGACTCCACTCAGAGCTTATCAATTATTTAGAAATTGATTTTAAGTAATGTGTATTGCCTGAAAGAACCTTATAAACACAAACACTATACATCTTTAAGGAAGTATATGTTATTTGTTTACCAAGGTCAGAAATGTATTTTTCGTTTTGGTTTGTTTCAATCTTAGATTAGTGCAATCAATCCTCATAATAAACTGCAGCACAGTGCAAATATCACTAAGAAACATGTAGGCAAAGTGTACAGTGTGCATGTTATTAGCAATGTAAAATTATATCATATTATATCATATAGCTCACAATTTCTAAGTACTGTACAAATGATTTTCATCCTTTACATTTTGGTGAAACAGCACAGATGTACGCTATGGGACACATTTACTGAGCAGGTATCCTCTCTACACCCAAGCACGCACACGCACCTTTGCTATTTAAGTCTCATAGTGCGGTGTGTAACTTCTGGTCATAGGAGTGGAGTGGGAAAATTCCACCCCCATATGCAGACAGATCAGTTAACATACAGAACCAGCGAGAGGGAAAGTAAAAGAGAAGACCTCTCAGATGTAGTGAAAGGGCAGCGTTATGAAAAAAGGCTTCGGGTTGCCAACAGCGACACCGGAGTAAGATGGAATCTTGGACGGCAGGATGTAAAAAGATCGTATTTCGTGCGGATCGCGGTGGCCGTGTGCCACCACTATGGATAAATGCTCACACAGAAAGCAACTGTATATTCGCAAAGAACTCGATACCCCCACTGCTTATTTATCTTACAAGCAACCCATGTGACAGAGCGTGTTCATTTTGGATGGACACGAGGTGTTCCGTGCGAGCGCAGTATGTCGCTATATGAAGTAGGTATAATGATTTTAATAATGACAAGAATCTTTCTTTAAATTTGTGCCATACAATAGGACGACTCTTTACATGTCAGACCAAACGCATTAAACAAAATCGGGACAATATGGGGAACTTTTTGGAGAATGCGAGCACATGTTCAGGTTAGATAATGTAAAAGTGCTGTCAAATTCTTAAATCTGATTGGTCACATGATTCATAATTATTACACTTTTGTTGTCACTTGGAGCCCTGCTATAAGTGCTGTTCAGTGTGATTTAGGCTTACCTTGGCTTTTCCTTGAAAGTTAAAAGTGAGTACATATTCTCCCGGTCGTGTCTCGCTCTGACGAATCACAAACAGGCCATGGCTTCGAGCTCCACCCGCCAGTACCAGCTGAGCCGCTCGCACACGTGATAGAGTCCCATGGAACCATGGGTAACCAATAAGAGTGGCAGCCACCTCCGTCTCTGCGGAAGGTTCGCAAGGACCTAAATACATAAAGAAAGAGTGTAATGAAATATTTACCTTCCTTTATTGATATTCTTAATAAAATACTACTTGGCATTAGTAAGGTTTCTTAAATGGTCTTATTAGGGTTGAGGGATCATCCACCAGGACCACGGAAGTCAAATTGTAAAGGGGTTCAAGTTATTTACAGATGTGAAGCACAGTAGGATGATGTCTAAGTTTTAAGAAAATGGAACATTACCATGTTTAAATGGAACATAGGAAAATGCATACTATAAAGAGAAAGGTTTGCGTGTACCTGATGATGAGCTTGTACTTTGAGCCTCTGGCAGCTGCAGAAAGCGCTCTAAGGGCACATGAGAGGGGTGCTGTGTGAACGGCAGCTCTCTGCAGCGGACACTAGGGGTGCTGTAATGGTCTAAAGCTGCGGCACATGACCTCTCAGGGCCCCGGTGTACACCTGAGAGGAACAAGAAACAGTCACGCAGCTGATGAATGTGAATCAGAGTTGGCCTAGAATTTATTTTTATGCTTCCATTGACTGTCTTTTGACAAGCACCAGAAAGACGATTATTGATTTTAGCTCTATGTTCAGTCTGATGGTTCTTAATGAGCTGTTCTCTGAACTCAGGTGACCTTCTGTGCAACTTGATACGGAGTGCCTATGAAGCAGACATTCACCATCTGCAATGTGATTCTTAACACGAGTGATTTTAAATAGTCTGTAATATCACCTGTTAATAAGAATAGTGTTTGAATCATTATGCTTTTCAATAAATTTCTGAAGCGTGTCAATAAGTGAGATAATTCACCTTCAGAGAGGAGCTCACAGCTGCAGGAGGCCACCATGGAGAATTCTTTGGACTGTTGGCTGTGTGGACATGACGCGAGCTCGATGTCATCACCGCTGTCCCTGAAATACATAACGCACATTTTCTAGTTGTGTGCTTTATTATTGCAATGGAAATTGAATATATATATTTATATATAGAATAGTTAATTGTTTACAGAGTGAGCTCCAAGCCACCCTTCTTTAAAACCCTAAGAGACTCATCACCACACTTATGCTTCTGTATATGTTAATCGGTTTTACGCCTTCATTCACGAGAAATTTCATCACACGTCCCAATTTGACTTGAACACCCCCTGTAGATTTTACCAACAGTGAATATTTTAAATACAACTTCTCGAAGGTCTTAAAAAAGATAGCTACTGAAGGTATAATTAAGCCACCCAGACATACCATACCAAAAATAAACCAATACTTGGCAGATTTACGTTAGACCAGACTGGCTCAGTGACTTAGACACATGTCTAAGGACATCTCCTATTAGTCACTTGATTGATTGCATGCTATTTATTTAGGCTTAAAAATTGGTTTCGGGTGTTCAATCCTGTACCAAGAGCTGCCGAAACCAATTCCTGCTACAGCTATGATCAATGTGTACCGTGCCCACTACATCCGTTCTTTTTCTCCTTCCTTCCTTCCTTCTAAAGGCAAATATTTATCCCTGCTGTTTACCCAGGATCTATGCAGTCCTGGATGTCAGCAACCCAGGAGTTCTTCTGAAGAGAGTCGATGGTCTCCAAGATATACTCGCCGCCATTTTCCACCTGTGGCAGAGCACAAAGGCATGGTGTTTTTAGAACTGGCTCATTTCCCAGCACTATTTACCACCAGTGAAACCACACAGATTAATAGTTTCCACATTAGCACGATAAAGAAAAGCTCTACAGTCAATATTTTTATGTTTTTTTATGTTATTAATAACAAGTATTATACATCAGACTTACTGTATACACAAGCAAAAATATAGAAAAGGTTTATGATGGAACTCCATACAAATATAAAACAGTGTACTTACTATTGTGAGTAGAAACAATAAAGTTTTCAATTTCCCCTTAATATTAAACATAGTGCTTTTGAATCCTCAATTCTAACTGGTCAAAGGGGGTTGATTAATTTTCTATAATAGCACTGCTAAAAGTAGAGCCAACTGCACAGCAAATCACAAGTTAATACCCCTTCATGTTCATTTGCAGGCATAAGTTGCTCTGAAAATATGAGGGGTGTTCAAGTCAAACAGAGACTTTTTCAACAGAAAACAGTGATGAGAGCAAAAACAACATTTATTTCACTATATAATCCCCTGCTACTCTAATACACTTTACGTTTCATTAATGCTTGGATACCATCAATGTAGAAAGTTTTTTCAGTACGCCAGAGCCATGATCGGACACATCTGAGCCAGGTTGTGGAATTTATGTATATACATACTGTAAGTTTCCAAAGTCAATGAGTATTAATGTTAACTAATCTTGATCTCAATATTAAACAAAATAACTAAGATTATGTGTTTTGACATTATCGAGCAGCCCTACTATCTATTAAAGTAAAATAATCCTAAACTTTGTGGCAATGAACTGACTATTATAACAATTAAGGTCACACTTACAGTAAAGACAAAAAAAAATCTAACGTTAGTCATCAATATCAGAGTCGATTAGTCAATAGTTAATTAGCAAAAACAAAATTTCTGGTCAAAGTTAAAATATTATTATGCAGCTTTATCAAACATTAGAAAAAGCAAGATAAAAGCAGACACTAATGAAAGTGTGTCCATGCAGAAGAGAAGAAGAATGCTACCTTTAGCACAAATGTGTTGTCTTTGTCAGGCATCTCCAGGGGCATCGTGGTCCTCACCTCCACGATGGCGTTTAAAGGCACGCTCACTTTCGGCTTGGACGACTGGAAGTGAAAAGATTTTAAGAAAGAAATCACTACAGCAGAAACACAACTAACTACAGCTGTAAGTGCTTAAATTTTACATATACATGACAGGATTCATTGACGTACACAATTTATTACTCATACTAAACATTTGAGAAGACACAGTGCTGATTTAATTTATTACGATTATTATAAGTATTGTTCCAAAAAACACCACCTTAATATATGCAGGATAATGCAGTATATAAGGGAATGTATGAAAAAGGCTGCAGTAAGCGCATGCAATATGTTTCTTTAAACTGGTGATGCAGTCAGCATTAATATGGTCAAACTAAATTCTGCTTCCTTTATTTTCCTTTATTTTAAATCACACCAGTGCTATAACTGATTAAAACACAGAGCATAAAACATATATGGAAAACTACTATATACCTACTGTCCAACCCTAATGAGCATGTGATAACGGCAAAGTTTATAACTATATATCCTAATGTAAAAGGCATAGAAATGTCTCAGATGCAGAAGGTGGAATTAAAAGATACTACTGAATACCATTATACTTATTGCTTACCATAATGGCAACCAAAGTTCAGCAGGTTTCTAATATGGGTACTGCCTAGTACTTCCAGATGTTTTGCGAATGCAGAAGAAACTGAAGCATTTTCACTACTGCAGTATTACAGTTTATGTTATGAAAATGCCGATAAGGAAAGCTGAGCTGTACATGAGAGAACAATATACACAAGGGATTGTATGGTCATTATGTTGATGTGACATGAATTTGTTTGACATACTGTACTATACAGTATGTACCTACTAAACCTTAGTAGCCACTGTAGTACCCATGGTATTAACCAAAGGATGGTTTAATAACTTTCGGAAAATAAAATGGTGCCATACTATATAAATATTACTATGTTCATAGCACGATTCTTTGAATCTGAAAACAAATTTCGCACCGACATAATGACCATACAATCATATCTGCTTTCCTTATCCTTCCCTACGCTTCAGTTTCCTTTGCATCCGCAAACCGTCTGGAAGTCATTTTGGCTACAAAGTGGAAGTCATTAGCAAGAAGTCCTTAAATATGGCCACCAGGAAGTGGCCGTCTGAGATCCGATTCATCTAATGCCAGATTCGACATAACAGATAAGGATAAATATAGATCTACTATATACTATGGTAAATTACATGTCCTGTACAGTCATGGGAAAAAGAAAGGACACCCTCCTTCAATTAGATTTTTTTTCTTTATCTGTTCCTATGAACAAATACCCAAAACCAACAACCAATAAAACAACAGATTTCAAAAGGCATTCTTTTTTTTTCCAAAAGGTAAACCAAAGTTCAGAAACCATGTGGGAAAAAAATAAACACATGGCATGATGATGAACTCCTCTTGTGCATTTCATACAGTACATAACGCATGGCTCTTAATTATAAACCTGCAGTAGAATAGGTGTCGTTATGTTTTTTTTTTTTCAACATAGTTTCTGATTTTTGGATTACTTTCAGGGGAATGAAATTACAAAATATCTGTTGTGTGTTTATGTTTGTATTGTCACATCATTATTTTTTTCATAGAAGTTGGTGAGCAGTACAGAATTTGAGAATTTGTTATTTGAGGCTAGATTTAAAAAAAAAATCTAAGAATTCAAGAAGGGTGTA
Organism: Dinotopterus cunningtoni; assembly: GCA_028565755.1. Lineage (NCBI taxonomy): Eukaryota > Metazoa > Chordata > Actinopteri > Siluriformes > Clariidae > Dinotopterus > Dinotopterus cunningtoni. The sequence goes on from JAOTRS010000022.1 coordinate 13,405,178, forward strand.
TTTTCTTTTTCACAAAACATTCTTTCACTTTCAGTTTAACAACCATTTTTCAAGCGACGAGTTGGGTGTCCCACCAGGCTTTTTACTGCATATGTCTGATTCATTCTTACTAGAAAACCTTTGTTACTTTGGGACATCTGGTACACTTGTCTTCTTTGTGTGGCCAGATGATCACGCAAACTTTTTGCACCAAGGTGCAGTTTAGCAATAGCTGGCACAGCACGGATCATGTTGCTTGCTGACATTAGCACAGAACAACATGCTTCCCACAAAATAGCTTGGACAAGACAGATGTAAATCAAAAATAAGCAGAGGAAGCGTAATTTAAGGCGGCATGGACACCAAAGGATTTATGTTGCCCTTTACCGAGCCTTCTTTACCCAGAGGAATTGGGAGGCACACACCCAGATCCGGAGGCAGTGCAGTGGCATGCTAGCGCCAGCTGAAACAAAGCCAGGTCTTGGCTCAGAACTAGATCCTACACCAGCTGGCAAATTTACACACACTCAGCAGAGTTATCCTCACATTACTGCAGTATGTGTACTGAGATTAGGTTTTGGTGTGTGTGCGTGTGTGTGTGTTATTCATCAATGCAGGGCCAACAGTACATATGGTATACCATAATGTATTTACAGTACATTTGAACACATTATGGGTTCTGATATTTAGGCTGTAATGAGGGCTCACATTAAATTTAAAGCTGATATTTTCTCATTACTTCTGCAAGTTTTTTTTTACTATGGTAAACTACAGTATAGTACATACAATAATATACCAGAGTATTGCCAAGGTACTTCAGACATTACCATGGTATCCACCATAGGACTTTATAGAGTACCAGAGTAGATACTATGGCACCTCAGGAGGAACTATAGTGTGTACCAAGATACTTTAGTGAATATCATGGCACTTATTGTGTACCACAGTGGATATCAAAGTTCATCATGTACTGTATGGTACTGTATGTCTGTGCATACTGTACCATATAAGATAGTACTCAAGATATAAATAATAAGATATATAAGATATATATACTTTTTAGCCACTGTTTCACACAATAAGTACCATTATATTCAAGTGTTTTGAAGGTCGGGGGTTCAAGCCCCAGCACAAGGTGCCACTGTTGAGCCCTTAAACAAGGCCCTTAACCCTATCTGCTCCTGGGATGCTATAACCTGGCTGACTCCAGCTCCCTAACTGGGATATGCGAAAAAAAATATTTTACTGTTCTGTAAGATAAATGTGACAAATAATTGAATTTTATTATCATAAAAATTACCGTTATGGTGCATAAATCTGTTTCATATATTTATAGCCTGGTACGTGTTCCATAGTACCATACTAGAGTACATGGTAGAATCATGTACCCTACTACTACTAGTACATACTACAAGTACATGTACAGTTTTATCTACAATGGTGGAACCAAGTACCATAGTGTGCACCATGTGCTATATCAGCAAATAAGTACCATGTTACTGTGTACCACAGTGCTATAACATTACAGCAAAACAGTATGGAGTTTAATGTCATTGGAAAACAGTTCTGAGTAGCATGTGATAGTTATGTAATATACAGTACAGTACTGTGCAAAAGTCCTAGACTTTTTTCTATTAATAAATTTTTAGGGTATGTTTGTAAATAGTGAATGCTTTTGTACATAATAATGTGAACACGATTAAACATACATAATATTTGTACTACAGATAATATGGTGGCTAATACTTTTGCACAGTACTGTACATACAGGTGTAAAATATAGTTGTATAAATAAAAGGACATTACTTGTCATGGAAAATGTGATATATTTCCACTGGACATTTTTTTTAAAAACTAAATAGACAATCTTGGAAATAACTGGGACAGGTAGCAACCCTAATTAGAATCTATGTGAACCCGCTGTAACCTGCTACGCTAAATAACCTGCTAATATAGCTAATTTAACCAAGAAACAGACTACGGTCATTAGGCTAGAGGTAGTCACAGTTATATACTTTTCAGAGAATATGTAGATATACAGTAACATTGGGATTCTCATGTATAAATCCAAGCTAGTTTGCTAGCAGGTAACTAGCCAGCTAGTTATAGCAAACAGTAGAAGAATGTAGGTAAGCGTCAACTTCACATATATTTTCATTTTCATTGAATTTGTTTAGGTGGTTTATTGTTCATTTCTGCGATAAATATAGGGACTATCAGACTAAACCAAGTTTATAATCCATAAACTGTCCTAGCCACCAAAATATTATTGATGGGGTACACTCTGGGCCTAACATGTTTCTAACAGTTCATTTCCTATTGGTTGGCTTTGAATATCTTGCAGCTATGCTCCTACCTTTGGTGGTACGTAAAACTCAAGCAGGAACTTCTCGCCACCTTCCAAGCTGGTTTTCGTTTTCCTGAGCAGCAACCTGCACTTCTGCCACTGTGCAGTGCCCATACAGTTGGTATCATCTGCCACCATGTAACGCAGAGTACCCTCCCTCTGGATCTCCAGGAGCTCGGCACGGTTACCCTGTAAACCCCGTGCCAACCGCAGCTTCTGGCTCCAATGCTCGTGTCCACCAGCCTCAGCTCCATTTGACTTCCTGACTCCAGTGCTTACTGTGTCTAGCTCTGGAGGTGCCCGCCGTTGCCATATCTCTCTGACACCGTCTACAACACATAAGCTCATGTTCCTTAACGAAAAGCCCTTCTTGAAACGGGCCTTAGAGTGACCCATGGAAACATCCTCTGAGCTTCGGGACTGGCCCAGCGCGGTCACCCTGTGTCCATGAAGGGTGGAACTTGCAGCGGCTCCGCCCCCTCCGCTGTCCATGCTGTCTAGTGATTCGCTGGAGGCACCTGTGTCTTTCCGGCGCTGACAAAGCTCGTGGTTATAGGATGGAAGCGGGCAACCCTGAATCCCTGCAAAGGGTGCAATTGCGTACTTGGATGCTAAGGAAGCGCCAGGCGAGCCGGGTTGATGTGCCTGATTTAGGGCAGCAGTGAAGCAGTCCAGGAAGTGTCGCGCAAAGTGACGTGAGAAGCTGGCGTCAGCTCCCGGTGCGTCGTAGCATGGGTTCTCTGTGACAAATTGACGGAACTTGTGGGCGAAGTCGGCAGCAGAGGCACGTGCATGCAACTCGCAGAACTCCTTCCAGTCAGGCAGCGGGCACGAAGAGAGCTCCGGGCTGCCGGGCGTCCCTTCGCCATTCATCCCTGGGCCATGCCAACGCCCTGGCAGTGCACTGCGGGACAGAAAGAGGAAGAACGGGTCAGACATCCTACCGTAGATGATGAAGACAAGGAAAGTGAAGGAAGAAAATGAAGAGGAATTTGAACAGGGGTTGGTCTTGGAAAGGACGAGGCTGACTATTGGTTAGCCATCACTGTGCATATTTAACAGTATACAAAAGAGAAAGAAAAAGGGTTTGTGTGAAAGAAAGACTGCTACAGTGTGCTGCTAGTGAAAATGAGTGCCTGGAACTGAGTGGAGAAAGACACTGGAGGATGGGGAGTATGTGCGAGTATAAGTAAGAAAAAGTGTGTATAAGTACTGTACCAGGGGGAGAGATGGAACAGGTTTGATTTGATGGAGAGATAAGCAAGACAGAAAAAAAATCCTTAAAAGAACAAAACAAAATATTGCATATGTCTGATCCTAAATTTCGAACCAATTCTGTCTTCTAATATACATGAGCAATGACAAGTGATGTTGAAATAATCCCCTGGTCTAATTTTTCCCAATGTGAGTGAGAGTGAAGAATGTGTTGCGGAGCGGAGGTGTGAATCTGCCAGCGCTTTCTTTACTAAATGAAGCTGACTAGCAGCTACTTTCCACCCCACTGAGACTGAGACTCATTGAGTCTTCTCTCTCACACTCTCTCTCTTTTTCTTTTTGTCTCTCCATCTCCCACAGGCCTAGCCAAGCTCTGCTGCCAAGCTCATTGTATCACAGATAAGCCCTCTTTGTGGCTTTGTGGTGTCAAGAAAACCCAACACATTCTATTATCGCCAGCCAGCATCAAGCTTTTCTCTGTCATCTCCCTCCATCTTTTGCCTTCTTTTTTTTTCCCTCTTTGCTCTATTGAAAGAACTCTACTATGCAAATTATACTATTTGAGCCCCCTCCCCCCTATATTTTCCCAGCCTCTCCCATTATTCTTTGTTTTTCAGCTTTCATTTGGGGCTTCACTTTTGCAGAGAATGCAGCCAAGGCCAAACCGGACCCCATTTATCATGTCATCACGTGTGTGTTCCAAATGCTGCTTTATTTTTAGTCTGTTTGTGAGATGCTCTCAATGTGCTCAGCTCATTTCCAAGTAGGGTTTCTCAAAGGAGCTCACAACCTTCTGAACAGAAGCTGGGGCTTGGAATCTGGAGATGCCATAAGACATTATAGTAACTGATATTTAAAATCTATGAATGTTCAAGTATTATATTGTGGTACTCAAGGACAACATGACAATGCCTCTCATTCTAGCTTATTAAAAGGCATCACAATTTATTACACCATAAAGACAGGAAATATATACTAGGCCAGAAAGAGCTAGGTACATGTGTTGGGTCTACAAGCTGATTTATGCTTGCTGAATAGGTTCTGGCCTCTGAATGCTGCAGAGGGTTAGAAAAGCACTTGAAAAAATCATGAAAAGGCTGTGAACAGTTTGTAGAAACCACTGTCCAGATAAAAATGTCTGAATTGAACACTCAACCTTTAAAGTGGTTGGTCAGTTACAGTGTATTTAAGAAGAGTGGGTGGGTGGATGGGAATTTTGACTTGTGAAAAGAAGTCATCGCATGACTCTACTGTACTTCTAGCACACATGATTTGGAGAAAAATAAACATATTAGAACACCAGGGTTCTTAGGCAAAAAGCTGGCCAACGACTTGCTGACTTTATGTTAAGGGTGGAATTCCAACATAAGGGTGGAATTGTGTGGTGGAACACACAAATTCCAACATTATGGAATTTTTGTTAGAAAAAGACAACAAAAGCTTACTCATCATAATATTATAAACTTTTCATATTCTGTCATCATGCTATTAAACTAATTATTAAACTGGTCTCGCAAAACATTGGAGCTTTCACTTGCTTGGTAAATTAGCTTGCTATTGTTCTAATAATTTTAGTATGTATTTAGACGTGTTCTAAGTCATACCACTGGTTACAGGACATTCGGTTTGGTGCACATTATAATCCGAGTGAATACAGTCTAGCTTAACGTAGGGCCGGGGGATTTTCTCTAATAATTCTTTTATTTCAAATAAATAAAACAGACAGTACCTCTCTGAGGCATGATATGGTATAGCGTCTGATTAGTGCTTAGAGCAGGTTCATTTAAAACATTATTCAGCGTTCCGTTTTAAGCACTAATCAGAAGCTGGTCAAAAATACGGTATTTCCGATTTCAGAGCAATAGAACAATAGAGCTCGACAGACGAAGCAGGAAACTGGAGGTAATCCCATGTTCTGGTTTTGTTAGCAGCATGCAAAGCAGTTTATACAGAGAACTGTAGAGTCAGCAAAGAAATATGTCAGTATGCTTACTAATCTAAAGCTAGTACTTGTACAGTATCTGGCTTAGTGGTTACCACTGTTGCTTTGCACCTCCAGGGTCCTGGTTCGATTCCCGCCTCAGGTCTGTGTGTGTGCATCTTCTCCCCGTGCTTGGTGGGTTTCATTCCACAGTCCAAAGACATGCAGATTAGGTTAATTTGCGTTCCCAGATTGCCCGCAGTGTGTGAGTGAACGTGTGTATGTGGGTACCCTGTGATGGATTGGCACCCCGTCCAGGGTTGGTGCCCTAACTCTGCTGGGATAGGCTCCAAGCCCCCTGCGACATTATATACGGGATAAAGCGCTGATGACTAATAATTGTATATACAGTATAAGGAAGAGGTTTTTCTTCCTTATGTTTATTTCTGATGCTGTAAGTAGACATGTTGATTTGCTGTCACTCAATAAAAAGGGAAAAAACTCAGTATAATCATACTCAGAGTCGACTTTTGTGTAGGTGATATTTTATATCATGAAAGACATTCTCTGTGAAAGAAGAAAGAACGAAAGGTTTATGTGTTAAGTTTGTACAACTTTATATGTTTCAAAGTTAAATTCACAGTGTCGTTACTTTTTCCTTCATTTCACTGTACCAAACTGTGAAGTTAAACAACATTGTCTATATATCCTTGTGCGATCCTCATCCTCAGGGACAGATACAGTAGGTAAAATTTCTTTGTCAAACTTCTTCTTTTTTTGCAGTTCATAGTTATAAAAAATTAATAAGACTTTCTGTTTTCTGTGCTCCAATATTTCAAGCACCTTGACGTATTCTATACTACCTTTTAAAACCTTGACAACGGAGGTAACCAGTTACATACACCGCTTGTGACAAACGATGAAAAGTCACATACGTTAAGTAAAAATAGACAAATGACACTGCGGAAACTGTCGCGGATTCCTTAAAAGAGCCGTCCATTGAAAATCTTTCATCTTCTACCTTATCCCGCAATTCCTGTTTGGATTTCCGGTAATTTCCTGTTTGCTTCCTGTTCAGGAGCAGTAGCTCTCAGCCTATTGTACAAAATTAGCAGCAACAGAGATGTTAAATGTAGTTACAGACAGATTCACATCCAGACATGCTTAAAATGGCAACAGAAACTGAGCCAAGCGGAGTATGGACATTTTTGTCCATCCATGTTATTGTAAAGCTTCAGCTAGGCTTCTCTTCAGGTTAGGAAGGAAATAGCTAAAAATAAATTTTCAATCTCTATACATAGAAGCTATTAAGGACCTCTACTTGTATTATACAGTTCTAGCGCCCATCACTTCCTTGCCTGGAACTTATTTATATAATATACTATCTAAATTAGAGATTTGTAATGATTTAATTCAAGTAGCAGACAAATGACAAACACTAATCACTGCAAATAGATAATTTAACCATTATACCTGCTTAGCATCGGCACACTGGTTGTTTCAGTTAGAACCGACCGCATGCTTTTGTTTTGCTTTTTAACCTATAAAAAGGCCTGACAAACCGTGCTCCATATTGAGGTTTTACAAGCGTCATTGCTGCTATAATGAAAATCTCAAGGGAATAAATACAAGAACAAAGGAGAAAAATGGGGCTCAGTGGGACTAGCGAGCTAAAGTGGGCTGAGTGTGACAAATTGTCTGCATTGATTCTGTTAAAAGTGAGGGAGAGGACACACAGACACTCAGGTGTGTATATAGAGCGTGTCCAGACTGTGAATCTGTAAGCTGAGACGACAAGCATGTAAGAGAACGGGACTGTGTATACACTGACCTCAGTTTCTGAGTCCTGCTCAGCATTTAACTCTTAACGTCCCAGGAACCATCAGTGCATCCAGACTTAATTCTCACTCATGTCCACCGTAGCTGAAAAACGAGCTTTTAAAGGCAGAAAAAAACAACTTTGGATTATATGTTGATAATTGTTTTTTTGATCTATGACGAAATGAATAAATCTAGGCTATACATTGT
>JAOTRS010000022.1:13433548-13450774 GCA_028565755.1 Dinotopterus cunningtoni
ACACATATACATACACACACTGTATAACCACTAGAGGGCATTATTTGTTAACATCACTATAACAACCTCGAGCCAGCTTACGGCTTTATTGTGACTGATTCAGATATTACTGCAGATAAATACGGAGTATTTTGGAAACGCTGAAATTCTTGTGACCTTTTTTTTTCCTATTTAACAATGTGCCGATCTCACTTTTAATTATACGACTTTATAGTGTAGGTTTACTCGGTAGAATAAAACCGGTGTTTTTTTAATGCATCCAAATGCTACAAAATCTCCTAGGGAGCGCTAATGATTATCGCAATGAGTCGCATTCAATATCAAATGTAAATAAAAGAAGCACAAACACCAAGCCCTCGTGTCCTAGTCAGAACTTAATGCTGAAATAGTGCAGACTTTTCATAGAAGCAAATGTGTGGGCTGCAAGAAAAAAACAAAAAAACAAAACATTAACATGCACCAAACATCAGAGAGGGATCCAATCAGTCCACACACACTCACACACACTCTCACACACACAAAGAGTCACTGATTATCCGCAGTGTCCAGAACACAAGAATGAGGGGAGACCACGTTCTCTGAAGCGCAGAGACAGAAACGCCAGTGTACACAGGGCCTGAGAGGTACGAAACACGCTCGCCAACACACGAGGGAAAAAAAAGAAGAAAGGACGAAAGAAACTCGAAGGCAGATTCCCAAACAAGTCGAAAACGAGATCAGTACATCAGAGAGGATATAAAAAGAGACGCGATGCTTCGTACTACGTGAGAAAGTAAAAGAGCAACAAAATCGATAAAATCAGATAAACGTTATCAATAACAACAACGACAAAAAAAATAAAAAGTGAACAGCTATTAGTCAGCCATTAAATGCCATCGTGATCGCTCTGAAGTGACATCATTAGAATCCGACGTAATATAAACGAGTTCAAATAATCTGCAGAATTCATTAATATACAAACGTATGAGAACTAAATCTTGTAAATATTACCCAATACTGCCGGCAGTCTAAAATCAGTCTAAAATTAGATTAAAAAAAAAAAAAAAAACAACAACAAAAAACGTGTAACTTGCCCTCTTATAAACCAATACACAATAATAATAATAATAATTAATATAATAACAATAAAAAAAATCGTAAAAACAAAAACACACAGCACCTACTGTATAAATAAGCCAGATAAACTCGTAACTCTATATGATGCTTAAGGATATGGCGATGAAAAACAATCCGAAAACAAAAACAAAAAAAAAATAAAGGAAATAAAATCCGCTACTTCATTAGAAGCCTAACGATAATGAGCTTATGAGAAGAGAGGAAGTGGGGCAGTTGTGCACTCTAGATGTGTCGGTGTGTGTGTGGACATTCTGAGACACACACACACACACACATTTGTGTAGAGACAGTACAGAAGGGAGGCAGTGGATTGGCAGGCACTGAGAGCTTGTTTGGGGTTCGAGAGGTTCGAGCGGTGTCTTCACACACTGCGTCTCCTCGTTAAGAAAGCAAGAAGGAAGATGAAACGAACGAAAGCGCCAAAATATGCTGCACAGATACCGTCTTCTTTTTTTCTCTTTGAAAAAAAAAATTTTTTAATAACAATAATTTGGTTGGAGCACTTATCAATTCGTTTACGCGAGGAAGAAATGCGTCCGGTTTGAATTAAGAGATATGAAGCAATACTTTGGTATCACGTACTTGGTGCTAGCGTGTGCTCAATCCGAACGCCGCGTCTAATGTAACAGGACTTTTGGGAACTCTTTTCGGGTACCCTTTAAAGAAAGAAGGAGGACGGAGGGAGAAAAAAAAAATCCTTAAAACCCGATTCTTGCCTGCAGCACGGCCGGATAGCGGAGTGTAGGACTGTATGGTGTTGCATGTCATTTTCTTCCATTTTTTTGTTTAGTTTATTTTCATTTAAAGTGAACTGTGCATCTCTTGGCGACGTCAGAGGAAAGAAAAAAATGAAAAATCAACCCCTCGGCGAAGATTTTAACAGTACCGCTTGAATCTGATGAGTACAGTACTACAACTGCACGATCCTCTAGTCCTCGATCCGTTCCTGCAACAGACGCCGACGAAATGTGATTCGCGTTTTTTTTTTCTTCTTACTTAAACGTGATCGGATGTGGCGTGAACCGTGCCGTTAAAGCTGTGAAGTCGATGTGCACTACAGGAGCTCTACATGACGAAATATCACTACGTCACCTACCACGATATAGTCTCGTGTTATTTTTTTTTTGTAAGGTTTTTTTTTTGTGTGTACGTCTGTCATATTATTATTTTTTTCCTCCGGTCTAAACCTTGCATCTTAATTTCATCGATGTACAAAAATTGTGATTTTTTTTTTTCGTTTGTTTGTTTTGTTTTTAGTTTTCCCCCCCTCTAAAGATTTAAAACACTTTTTTTTTTTTAAAGGTCAATTCCCCCTTTCGGGAAAAAAAAAAAAAGTGTGTATTTTGGATCTTTTTTTTTTCCCCTTTTCTTTTTGTCCTTTAGAGTCAATAGACTGTGCAATCTCTTAGTGGCAACCGAATTGCGAAATATATATATTTATATATATATAAATTTCATTTTATATATATATATAGAAAACCTTGTTCTTCATTAGAGGACTTCCTCATAGCGAAAGAAAAAAAAAAGAAAGAAAGATAAAGGAGGTGAAGAAACGCAGGAGGTCCTCAGCCATTAGATGGCGGGTGTGGAAGGAAGGAGAGACGGGAAATGTGAGGACGAACTTCCGATCCCCTTCCTTCAGTAACTTCTTTTTTTTTTTGTTCTCAATCCTCTTGTTTTTCAGCCAGAAGTAATGGAGTAGGTTAAAAATGTTACACGCACACGCCAATTACAAAACATAAAACTAAATAAAAAAAATTAAACAACCAAAAAAAAAAGGCATAAAGAAAAGAAGTGTAACAGTAACAGTGTGAAGAATCAGAGCTCGGAGTCTGTGCGCACTTTGAGGCAAGTGTGCTGATCCTCCCCTTGAAGTGTGCCTTAGAAGGAAAGAGCCCTAGATGAGAGAGGCAGCTTAATGCTGAGTTCGGGGTCGGTTTGTCAGGGCGCCGTGGCCGACGGGAGACGGCTAAGTGCTTCATCTCGGTACAAGAATCCGGAACCATCCGCTTCCTTTTCTTACGCACTTGTTTGTCCTCCTCTTCAAAAACAAAAAATCATCAAAGTCTCATGGCCGCACTTGACTTTGGCTATACCCTCAGGAGGTAAGCGTGTCCCCTCCTAGGTCAGACTGGGAATATATCGGGGAGGGTGTGTGTGTGTTTGAGTGTGTTGGTTTGTGTAGGGGTGTGTTTGAGAGAGAGAGAGAGAGAGAGAGAGAGAGAGAGTGTATAAGGAGGACTCAGATCTCCCATTCGGACGGCTCCTCTTTGCTGGCGGCTTTCTCCAGCCTGTGGATGATGTTATTGAGGTTGGCGGCTTTCTTTATGCGCAGGCTGTTGTCCTTGGGGTTGCGCGCGAAGCCGAACAGGCCGAGGGAAGAGGTGCCGCCCTGGTGCCCGCTGGTGCCAGGCCCTTCGGCGGCTGAGGTAGAGGGGTCGCTAGGGGTCGGCGAGCTGGACGGAGTAGGCTCCTTGGGCATGTCCTCAAACCCGGGTAGGGGCTTTTCATCGCTTGGGGCGTCCTGTCGCCCATCGGTGGCTCCGTCCGAGTCCGTGCCGTCACACCCGTCACCTGATTTTCCAGCCTGGACTGACGGGGAGCCACCTTCGCCTGCGGAAGCTGAGCCTGAGCCTGCAGCCTGGATCTCCTCGATAAAGAGCTCACGACGGATACGAGACCTGGACAGAGAGAAACCGAGAGACAGAGATTAGGGATTAATACTTTATATATCTAAGTGCAGAGAACATCATTAAGCAGGAAATGGATTAGACGGATAAAATGATGGACTAAAGGAAAGCATGTACAAACAGGGGACAAGTGAAAAAGAGAGACAGAATGAAGGAAAGACAAAAAGAGATATAGAAAGTTATAAAATGATTAAGAGACAAAAAGTAGTAAAGGGACTTGCAATGATGGAAGAAAGGAGGTAAATTTATGGAAAGAATGAGGGATGAGGGCGCTGTATAGAAAGAGACGCACAGATGGAGGGATGTTTGGACAGAGGAATAAATCCGCAATTAAAGGTGGAGGAACGTACTGATGGATGAACAGAGAATAATGGATGTAATTAAGTAAGGATGTATCGATTGAGGAATGTTCACGTATGGAGGAATGAATGAAGAATGATTGATGGAGAGAAAGAAAAGAATGATGGATGTCGGATCTGATTGGTCCGAAGGTGTACATGTTTTTTTTTCCTCCACCCCCCTACAGGAGCACGGGTAGTTTCGGCTGTAACTCTTAATATTTAATGCTCTCATTGCAACGTCCTTGTTTCTATAGCAACGGCTCGTACACAGGCACGTGTACGGCACACGCGCCGCGCAACCCAAGATTAATAATATAGGGATTTAAAAAAACAACTTTTTACATGGACGCTGATCTGATCTGATCCAATAAGCATTTGATCAGAATATAAGTTTAAATACAAGACGTGTGTAAAGCGGTTCTGCTTGATGTGAGGTGTTTAATCTTGCCGGAAATATAACAAGAGAAGAAGAAGTATGTTTCCTGCAGATTAGGTCAGGCTTCCAATAAATCTTTTGTAATAAATCCCGCCTTCTGTGTTATGATTGATTACAAGAATTCGGTCTCATCTGTGATTGGTTGAGTCAATGAGTGAGCCGATCAGTGTTTACGTGACGCGTTTTTATTCTGATCGGGCTATTATCCCCATTATTAGAGGAACATAGTGATGGGGAGTTTGAATCATTTCTTTCAATCAGTTCTTTGAATCTCGTTCAGCAAAATAAACAAATCTTTTTTTGAGTCATTTAGTTAATTTCTTTCTTTTGATCAGAAATAAAATAAAATGTTACATTTTCAATAAACAGACCACCAACATGTCTGCATACACACATTTTGGATATAGTCCTATTAATTAAAATATTACAGTGCAGCTAAGGACATATTATAATAAACAGAATGAGCAGCTCACCTCTTATATCTTCTAGTCTGAGTCGTTCGTTCTTTTGTATCTATTGCACTGCAAAGCGTCTTTGGGAGTCACGTGACAAAAGAACGCACGATTCGGATCGAAAAGACTCAAAGGTAACTACTCATTTCTGTTTCCTGTACATGTATATAATGTAAATTGTATATGTGTACAGTGACAATAAAAAAGCATTCTATTCTATTCTATAACCTACGGAGGTTTTGCGATGCTTTGCGAATGCGCGCCTAGTAAAAAATAAATCAATCACTCCCCAAGACGACTCGTTCCTTTGAGTCACGTTAAAAACTCGTTCAAAAAGATGTTCATGAACGACCCATCACTAGTGGAACATCAGTGTCCATGTAAACGCATCACCCTAGTGATGTCGAATTCTCGATTCCGATTGGTCGAAAGGTTCAGTTTGTTTCTCTATCTACACTATAACGTCATTTTGGACAAGAGCGAGCAATCCTGCTGCAATTCAAAATATCAGGACTAATGACAAGATTCATGCGTTGGATCACGTCACCATTTCCATAGCAACAAGCCATTTACTTGTGTGCGGAAAGCTTTACGTAATCGATTTTACTATAACATCAACAGGTTTATTTGTTGCGTTTTTTCTCCCCTAAAAGTCTTAAAGACTTGGTGCAGTTAGTACGTCCTGGTTCTTAATTCTTTACATGGATTTTTGAAAATTGTTGGATAAATGCAATCGTGCCAAAATGTCTATCTAATTTCATGACTGAAGAAACAGAAACAAGAACAGGACTAACTTGAAGTCATGAAGTCGTGTTTTACAGAGAACGTACCTGTAGTTGTGGAACCAGTTGATGACGGTGCTGGTTTTGAGGTTCAGCTGGGTTGCCAGTTCCTCTATGGTCTTAGGAGAGGGGTAGGGCTTCTGCTGGTAGGCCCTCTTTAGCGCTTCTTTCTCCTCAGGAGCCAGGACCACGCGCGGCTTCTTCAGCTGCTGCTGAGGGTGGTGCTGAGGGCTGGTGCCCGGGCCGAACTCTGACCCCGTCAGGCTACTTTCCACCGGCTGGGTGTCGCTTACCGAGCTGTGGCGTCGCTTCATGTATGCTGTCGAAAACACGGAAAGAGCAACGGCGTTGAGAACGAGTGAGGACAGAGAGAGACGGACAGCTTCACCGTGTACTAGCTTATATCATAATGCGTAAACAAATATACCGGCATCTGTGTCGGTTTATGATCAGCAGTAATTTATGTAGAAGTAAGAAAACATGACAGCATCCTCTGACGCAGAAAATTATGAATATTTGCCAACTTCGACACACCGAGGAAGTAAAGACGAGCAGAGAACTTTGTCTTTTATAGTAGAACAGACTTGAATTTATAAATCAGTATAAAAAATAAAACTTTTATCTGGTGCGGTCTATAATTACAAAAAACAAAAACAAACACGCCACCAGGTGTCAGCGTTGAGCTGAAACTTTGAAACGCCACCAGGATGTACAAGCTCGCATCATTTATTTTGATTATGACGACATGCTTTCCATATTGGGGGGAACGTTTTTCAGAATTTACTGCTCAACCGAGATTCATAATTCATAAATCTAGCTCTGTGCTGATCAGCCAATAAAATAAATAAATATATAAAAGCACTGGCGAGACTAATGGCCTGATGGAATCATATTTTAATGACGCAAACCCCCTGCGCTCGATTCGGCGGGGTTATTCCAGTGAGCTCGGCTCGTTGAGAATAACGCCAGGCGTAAATAAATCCGGTGTTTAAAACCCACACGTTTTAAAAAGCAAGTGCACGTGTGTGTGCGTCTCGGGACTAGAAACGAACGCATGGCTGTGCTTCGAGGCTGGTTCTGTATTCTGTAATCTCTCCGAGTTTAACTTCGTAGAGGTCACACGATCGAGAGGTCGCGATTGCTCATCACCATGCCACGTGGCGTTTTTACTTTTTTTTTTTTTTGAGCAGAGATGGAGACCTTCTTCTTTCCCACTCTTTTCTGGAAGGGTATATAAGGTCACCACCGCTGAGGACGTCGGGGCAGGTTAGAGAGGCATCTAATTCAACATGAAACCGAAGAGGCGTGTACTGTACGAACACACACTGAGCTTCGAATTGTGTGCGAATGTGAGCGAGCACGAGCGTGAACGCTCAGCTGAGCAGTCGTGCCAGGGAAGAGAGCAGCGATGCCGGAAAGAAGCGTTAAACAGGCCTAATCACTCCAAGAATGTTCACTTAGTTTCACTTCAGGCACACACAGAGAGAGAGAGAGAGAGAGAGAGAGAGAGAGAGAGAGTGATGATGATGATGATGACGATGAGCACACAGGACTCTGAATAAGAGCGGCCATGGCCTGTCACATCTAATGAAAGGAGTGACACGGTGGCGGCTGATGAGGGCTGACAGCGCAGAGGGGATGACTCCCTCAGGAGAAGTGAGTGAGGGAGGGAGGGAGAGAGGGATAGTGGAGAAGAAACTGATGAGTGCTAAAACTGACTATATAATAAAGCCGCGCATTTCTACGTTCAGATGTTAGAAATATACAGTACATGTGAAGCAAAAACAAAAAGCAAAGAAAAGGTAGCTCGGTAAAGAAACTAGGAAATGTACTAGGAATGCATGTACAGTACTGTATCTCTCCATAAACAATGTGTATCCGAATTATAATTGCATACAAAATCAAAAATAAATAAAGGAAGAACCCAAGATCGGAACTGCGCCGCTCCGAATCGTCACTCGTCATCTTCTGAAGTCGCTCGGGATCCGGGTGAGAAGTTTCTTCATCTTCAGTTTGTCTAGTCGTTTTTGTGGTGCCATCTACTGTATTATTCCCTACATCCTGACTAGCGCTTACTTCTAGTTAAAGAGAGGCATCGCCACAGCCGCGCTTCACCGAGATGTCTCATTTTATTGTGCCAAATATATCCTTTTTTGGATCACGCGCAAAAATTGTGTACCATGGTTTCCTGATGCTAACACATTTGGCTACACGGATTGGGAGCGGGTGTTAATTTCACATCCCAGACTATAAAGAACATGCGCTAGAGCGAGTAGACCTCGCCAGATGTTCCTGCAGCTCCTTCTTTTAACGTCGCTAATACGTTTCCAGCTCGTCCTTCCATTCATTCCGGAGAAGCGTCCTGTTCTCGGTAATGTCACCGTAGTGCCCCATTATCTCCGCTCGTTCATGACGGCCTTCACGGTACATCTAATGCGTTCAGAAAATTCTTTTGTACCCTCGTCTACTGATTTCTGATACAAGATCCTGAACGTGCTTTGTAAAGCTCTACTACCACAGAGGGTTCGCGAGTCGGACTGAAAGACATCAATGAAATCAAAGGAAGAGGAAAAAAACTTGTTGGAGCTGCTGATCTTTATTTAGGATTATTCAGAATTTGGTTGATTGATGACAAGGGTGTGATGAGTTTTTTTTCTTTTTTTTTATTATGCTGATTCAGCTTTCTATACACACGTGAACACAAGATTTCCAAGTCATCGGCATCATCCAGAACAAATAACTCTGGGCACTTATTAATACCTGTGAATACCTGATTCAACCGTTGATTGGAAGATCTGGAGGATGTTGGAGGCAGTTATACGCCACCAAATATTAGTGAAAAAGAGGGAGTTTGTCAGAAAAGCAATCAAAAGGCAAAGGGTAATTCTGAAGGGGAGATAACTCAGATTGGAGAACCTACAGGATCTCCAGAACAACAATTGTGAAACATGGTGGTGGTAGCATCATGCTCGAATTTCATGTTCAGCCTCGGGGTTTCTTCTCTGGCTAATCATGGGGTGAGGAAAGCTTTCTCTAAGCTCGCTGTTGCTCTGTAATCCTTCCATTTTCCAAATAATGATGTATTTAATGACGTGAATAGCCTTTTTCATATCCAACCTCCGAGGAACACTAAAGCTCTAAATCTTTGCCTTTATGTTGCCATTTACTTTGGAACGTTTCTCAAACCTTCATGGCAAGTTTTTTTTTATTCACAACCATTTAATTTGCAAAGAAAGAAACCTGTATAACTTGTAACTTTAATGTGTAATAAAAGACATCCCCATTATTTCAGAACGCTCGTTCTCCGTCTCACCTTTCTTCTCCATGCGCTTCATGTCCATGAGCTTGTCCACATTGCGAGGGTCGCTGAGCCACAGCTGCATGCGTACGAACGGCTCGCGGCCCTTCAGGCTCAGCTTGTGCCAGGGTTTGGGCCGGGCCAGCAGGTCCGAGACGGAGCCCTGAGTCAGGCCCAGGATGGTTTCGCCAAACAAACGCTGACCTGCATCATATACACACACACACAACCACAGAGATAGACAGCTGTGTTAGTGCACCAAAATGCTGCTACGGTATTTCAATTAAATAAAAAAAAAAAATAGTTTGGTGTTTAAACAGGCACAGGATTTATCCCACAATAATAATAATTATAATAATAATAATAATAATGATGGGTGCATGATCTAAACTGACGATTATCCTTACAAAGTGCTGTTCTGACCACAAATCCGAGGACATAAAAAGCCCGAAAGACTACAGACATGTTTGAAGAGAGTCATGTGAGGCAGAACAGTGCTTGTAATGAGAAAAGTAGGCCAGCCGTGCTGCTCTTGACATAAGCACTCCACTTTCCTCCTACTCTTCATCATAACCACGCTGTTATACAAACACCTATCTGGGGCCTGGCAGATGGAAAACCTTAACGCTTCTGGGAACAAAACTACAATTTCGAGTCCTCTTTTAGCGCTTAAGGGTCAGCACTGATTACAGAGTCGTCTTCGCAGGCGCGCCTGGCTTTGCTCATCTGTCCTTAATGCAGTCGACCTGCAGACATAACTTCATCCTTAATTCAGCGAGTGGAAAAGTCAGCTCAGTCACTATTAACTCGATCAGCCCCGCTGAGATCACTTCCCCATTGCGCAAGCGTCGCGCGAGACACACAACAACCGCTGCCGTCCAGCTGTAACCCTCTGGGCTGGAGTGACGGAAAGTGGAAACAGATACAAAACTGTTTTTTTACAATTTAATAATACATTTAAGGAGCAGAGAAAATATATATATTAAAGAGATTAATGCTAGTCAACTTTCAGGAAGTTTTTTTTTTAGATTAAAGAGTAAGCAATGATGTTACACAGCTCTGAGAAACTGTTTTCAAGCAGCAATAAAAATATATCTGTTTCAGATTCACTCGTGCTCTCATTCTTCGCTCCTCGTTACTTCCTCGTCTTGTCAGGTGTTTGTTCCTTTTTTTAAATTAATTTCTCTCACACAAACTCTCCGCGTGATTCTCGCCTACTTCATCGTGTCTTCCCAGATCCCTGACACAAATTCATTCTCTTCATTTTATTCTCTTCTTCCCCCTTAGCATTTCTCTCACTTTTTTTCTGCTTAATTTCACATGTCACAATTTTTATTTTACTGTCTTTAGTTGTCTCTTAAATGGTGCTTCTTTTTTTTATAGTTCGTTCATCAACTTTCAGCTCCTTTTGCTTTATTATACAAAAATTCAGTGACTGATGTGTTAGTCTCGTGCCTTAATAAACATTTAAGAAGTTTTTACGAACTAAGTTAGCCAAAATTCACAGAGACTTGAGCTCGATTTGATTTAAAATTTTTCGACATTACAATTTTCGATATCATTTGATTCAAGATCACTAAAGTCAAATTTGTCACAAATTTTTCATTTCGTACAGGCTTTAAAGTATTAAAAACTTCCAGTTATCTTTCCAGTTAATAAAAACTAAGTTATCTAATAAAATTGAATATATTGAAATACTGAAATGTTGTGTAACTAGCATTGTTGGTTGTTTAAATGTCACATTTAAATGTCACAACAAATTTTTTTCCCCCCTACAAATCTTCTGCTCCAGTCCAATAGATGGCGGTATTGCACCAACCATTCCATAATTTTAAAAGAAGAAGATGCTATATTCTCAATAAACATGGGTATTTACATAATATGGAAGCGGTTTGTATTCCCTGTTAAAGCTGTGGTGAATTTTCAAAGAACCTGTCAATTTTAGAGTGTTTAACATCTGAAACTTTTTAATAAGTTAAAGAGTGCAAATTGATTCTTAATCCTTTTACACTAATTGCACAAATTGATTAAATTGCACAGCTCCAGCTAGGATCCTGCCACCTTTCAGCTATCTGGCTGCTAACAGCTTAATTTTATACTTTTGTTTTCGAATTAGCAATGCACGGTGGTGGTTGCATCCTTTTATTTATCTTTTTTCAGATTTACCCTTTTCCTGCCGCAGCAATGCACTTATTCCAGGATTTTACAAGTGTTCTCTCAGTACACTGAAGCCATGATCGGACTGTCTGCTTCACGTCTAAAACGCTGGCCTCCCAGGAACTCCTTTAATGGCCAACACGTTTGGAAATGGCTTGGAGCGAGGTCAGGACTAGACCGGGGATGTGGGAATAACTCCCAGACGAGTTCCTATAACGTGCAAGTAATGTTAGTGTGTACAGTTCCAACAGATGGCGATGTT
Source organism: Dinotopterus cunningtoni (assembly GCA_028565755.1). Classification (NCBI taxonomy): domain Eukaryota; kingdom Metazoa; phylum Chordata; class Actinopteri; order Siluriformes; family Clariidae; genus Dinotopterus; species Dinotopterus cunningtoni. Next base: position 13,445,083 of record JAOTRS010000022.1, read on the forward strand.
GCACTAACTGGCCCATAATTTCAAAAGAAGAAAATGCGATCCTCTTACAAAACATGAGTATTTTGCGGAATACGGAAGCGGTTTGTATTTTCTGTTAAAGCTGTGGTTAAAATTTAAGGAAGTTGGCAACTTTTCAATAAATTAACTTTTCAATAAATTGAAAAGTGTGAATTAATTCTAAATCCTTTTGCACTAATTGCAAAAATCGATTAAATTGCACAACTTTAGCTAGGATTATTAGACTGCTAACAGCTTCATTTTATACTTTTGATTTTCGAGTTAGCAATGCACAGTGGTGGTTTCATCCTTTTATTTACTTATTTTAATTTTTTTCAGATTAACCCTTAACCTGTTAAATGCCGTTCTCACCCTGGTACATTCGTGCCTAATCTGAATCATAAGAATTAAATAACTACAAATAAAAAAGTAGAATAAGGTTATAGTCTGTTAACCCGTCAAGCCATAGCTCTTAAATAAACTCTCTAAATAAACATAACCTGTATTAATGTCCCTTTGCATACAGGTACACAGGAGGGCTCCAGACACGCGGCACCGCTGGCGTGATATGAGACAAAACAGAAAACGTCACTCTGTCCCCGCTAAAGGTCAGACTACGCAGCGCGCCCACGCATGCTCGTGCAAATGAATACGCAAATGTCTGATTGAATTTATCTGCTCGAAATCTCAACGTCCTCAACATGTGTATACATCAACGCTGGCAAAGTAAACACTGCGCTCTCGAAACCGGAGCCGACTGACTGAGCAGCATCACTACAAGTCTCTCTCTCTCACACACACACACACAAAGACACATTCAAATACAAAAGACATGCAAATCTTTGTAGTTCTCAATGCAAAAATGTATAAAGCATTGCATATATATATGCAAAAAAGCATAGACTCATCTACATGAGCGCACGTTGCACTTAGACTTGCTTTGATGTGAAAGGGAACTGTATTATGACTGTATTTTATGGCGTATTTAAGTACAGGATGTACAGTATGTGAGAACTTGTTTGTTTTTCAAAGAAATTGGACAGGAATAAAAAATTAAACAGCATGAGCTAACGAGAATAAATGTAAACACTTTGATTTATTTGAATAGCATCTACAAGTAGCACACAAACCTGGTGTCTAGTATCTACTAAATCCTGTATTTATCAGTGTTTGAATAAACCCCAAAACAAAACACTTCAGGATTATTATTTCTTACTCACCGAGGTTATTGTCAGTGAGCACCTCTTTGACCTTCTTGGTGATGGCGTAGGTGTCGAGCTCCGGCGACATGGCCACCATTTCCTGTATGCTGAGTCCGGAGGGCGTGAGGTTGGTCAGAGGGAGCGGGGTACCACCCTGCGTGTTCTCCGCTGGTTCTCCAGAAGGAGACGGCTCGGGAACGGGCGTCTGTGTGTTGCTGAGCGGTTCACCGCCGCTCTTTACGGACTCCTCAGCCGAGCTGAGAGGCGACTCCGGAGCCGGACTGCAGCTGCCTGATGTTTTCGGGGTGCCCTCTAAATGGGGAGGATAAGCAGTGTGTGAAGGTGGGTTTGTTTCTTTACACAGTATGTACATGTAGGTTTCAGCTATATTTCTTACAGGCTTTAAAGTATTAAAAACTACTAAACTGATCTAATAAACACTGAAATGCTGTGTAACTTGCGTTGGTGATTGTCTAAATGTTATGCCTTGTATAGAGCGATAAACTTTTTTTCCCCCCTACAAATCTTCTGCTACACACTCCAGTCCAGCAGATGGCGATATTTCACCAACCGGCCCATAATTTTAAAAGAAGAAGATGTGATATTTTCACGAAACACGAGTATTTGCAGAATATGATGAGCTTGATTCGATTTAGAGGACCATTTGATTAAACAGCAATAAGAAGTCAGATTTGTCGAATTCAAAAGGATTTTATTTTTTGATTCATGAAATAGAAATCTATGCAATCAACTTTTCAATTAAAACCTTTTTATTAACTATATGCATAATAACATTATAGGAAAGTGTCCTCTAACACAATCTAACACGAAATGAAGGGACTTCTGATTGTACGGAATAACAGAACACAGTTATGAAAAAAAATCTCAGTAAATCCCAGTGTACTAGCGCTTAGATACCATCAAGCTCTAACATTTTCTCAGTACGACGTAGCGATGATCGGACTGCCTGCTTCATATCTGAAACGCTGGCCTCCCAGGAACTCCTTTAATGCGGAAACAGTTTGGAGCGAGGTCAGGACTGTACGGGGGATGTGGCGATAACTCCCAGCCGAGTTCCTGTAACGTGCAAGTGGTGTTGGTGTGAACAGTTCCCACAGACAGATGTGCCCCCTCTGCAAGTTGTTCAAGTCGCTGAACGTTCACTGGAACGACTGCAGTGGGCTCTGAGCCACCTTGGTCTGGATCGTCATTCACAGACTTCTTAAATAAAAAAAAGTTTTACCGCGCCTAAGAGTCTAATCACCATGTGTGATTAAGGAACTGTAAATGTCAATCAGTTTGACTGGTCAAACTTTTGACTGGTACAAAGTGAGAACCTGTGCCAGTGTTAAATCATGTAAAGATTGGCACTAATCACTCAACTATATATTTTTCCCTTAACCACAGGAAACACTTTCACATTTCAAATCCAAGTCAAATCTAATTACCGGCTTTTGTGTTAAAAATGCAGAATTTTTTTTTTAAGAGACTCCGCAGGGGAGTGATGTTTGAGCGTGCCCTTAAATGGCCATGTATCCCTGCGCCAAGCTGTTGCGATAAAGGTCAAAGCAATCCGTTTGCACCGAGACGTACACATCGTATGCAAATTACACAAATAACTTTTTTTTTGTTGTGTACACAGAGGTCTCTGATGTTGTGCAAACGCAGTCATAATCGTCCCAGACGCCTTGTACAAACTAACAAACAAACAAACAAACAAACAAACAAACGTCTGGAAAAACAAACAAAAAAAACCCTCATCACACGTGAAGAGCATTATAGGTTCCTCTATATTGTAGGTTTGCAAAATCTTTCATTACAAGCATGGAGCGCTCGAGGTTTATTCAATCTGTTAGTCGTGTAAAGATGAATATGACAGAACTGTTTGCGACGACGGCGTGACGTGTCCTGAAGGACGGCTTGCAGAAATTCTCCAAGGAACACTCTGTCTTCAATTAGCGCCTACTTGATGGCTGTGTGTTCTTTGGACAGCTGCTGGCCTTGGACTGTGTACACACATACACAGACGCGCATATACAGTACACACACACACACACACACACACACACACACACACACACACATGAGCCAGAAGCCCATCTGTCTATATCTGAGGTCAAAGTCAGTGACCACACTGGATATAAATCTATCCCTGACACTTGGACAGGATTAATTTCCCTCAATTGCTTTTTTGGAACAAACAAATATCCGCGCAACAGCCACTCGGAGATAGGATTTCATTTTTATTTCTATAACCGCACGCGATATTCTCTGCAGTGTCTCTACATGACACAAAGCCAAAAAAAAACAAAAAACGCAATGCTCTCCTTTTCCCTCCTTCCTCCTCTCCCTTCCACTTGCTCGCTCGCTCCTGCGTCCCTTTCGGCGATCCTGTTCCGTAAGCAGCCCACAAGCGAGCAGTCGCGGGAAGCCGTCACTCTCGATTAGCTTCCTGCCATGCCGCCGAGAGAGGGAGAGAGAAAAAGAAGGAGCGAGGGCGCTAGTCACTTTCGATCAGACGCCGCTGCAACGTGCTGGATGCTGACATGTGGCTCTGCCGGGCGGGGTTGGGCTCGAGAGTGATGGGTGCTGGGGCAAAGCCTGGCACTCTGACATGGTGCCACTGACCTATGAACAGCAGCCTGCCGGGTCTGTGTGTATGTGTGTGAGCATGTTTAAGCTTCACACACAAGACAGCCGTCTTTTCATGCCATGCTTATTTTCCCAGTCGACTATTTTCGGGAAGTGAAAAGCCCAGGGAAAAAACACGGCTTTTACTTTTACTCTGAAAAGCGAGAGCGTAACACGATTATGAACTCAAATAAAACCATAAACCCATTTTTTTTTTTTAATAAAAAAAAGGTATGACGTGGTTCATTCATTAATAAAACATCTGACTCATCGGGACGTGTGTAGTAGTTCCTGGAAAATAATCAGCCCAGACGTGGTGACTTAAAACCGTTGATGATCGTCCTCAAACAGCATGACTCCAAGTGTGTGAGCCTCACATTAAAGGAATACTTTTCAACTTAACCTCTATTTAAACCATCTGTATCGTTGGTATAATTACTGCGAACGAGAAACTCGTGCAGATCCGTGTGCTGGGAAAGAACAGGAAACCTGCTGACTCTAAATGAACATGTCATGGGAGTCTAAGGGCAGCTGTTGAAAGAGTTTTTTTTTTTTTAATGCTCAAGTACTTGACTTAATATAGAGCTAAACTAACTCATGTAGAAAAAAAATCTTAAATCTATTATAATTATAATTTTTGTAAATTTTGTATAAGGGTATAAAAGACCAGCTTTGATAATATTCTCATAACGGAAATGTAATGCTTATAATTTTGTCCGAGCGATCTGTTCCAGGAGTGGTGATGATCTGACCTATGATTAACGGCACCGTGACGGTTCATGGGCGTGGGTAGGCTGGTATGGTCCATGGTACTGGACCGTACCAGCCGAGGAGAGAGCAGCCGCCTGCCATAACCCACATTCAAAACTGGTCATGGACGCATTTTAACAGGAAAATGCATCTGATACCATTATGTCATCTTAAACAACATTTTGTTTTACTCTATCACTGCTTCTAAGTTGTTCGGAATCGTTCCTTCCGTGCTGTTTTATTTGCGAGCTACAAAGATCACTAGCTTCTAACACAAGGCTGAATCCCAAATCTCTCTTTTACCCCTAATCAAGAGCACTACATGGTGGGTTTAACAAGTAACTGGATTGTACTCTCCATTTAATGCTACCCTGGAAACTGAAAGTTAAGCAAGTTAAGCAGAGCTGATATTCTAAAGCTTAATAAGGGAAACAGGACTGTCCACCACCTGCGAGGTTTATTCTCCTCACCATTTAGTTACGAAATAAGAGTTTAAAAGTACTTTAATTACACTGTCGGTTGCCAGCTCCGGCAGTGGCGGTTAGCTAGTTCTGCTAGTCGCGGAAGAGTACGTGAAGAGACGCAAAATAACCAGTTTAATAAACAAACAAATCATAATCTATTGATAATAAACAGTGTTGGTGGAACTGTTTAAAAGCAGTATCACACTTGAGGTCGTGCAGTTGTGCTGGATATAATCACAGCCGTGCCTTTGACCGCATCACAGTGATGATACCCAGCACAGCAGCACTCCCTTTCTTGTAATATTGCTCAAACATACCGTAACTACGCTATACATCACGTAGTATTTTATTTCACAATTGCCCTTAGACAACCATTATAAATAAGTTTATAACATTATAAATAAGTTTAATTAAAAAGGTCTGTTGTTTTCTCAGTACAGAAGCACTAACACCCATACACTACGGATGTGGTGGACTATTTAAAATGATAATTAAAGAAAAAACAAAAAAACAAAAAACCCAGGATGAGTACATCTTAAAAATGATCCGCATCATTTTCAATTCACCTGGACATGAAGACACGAGTCCTCTCCGTACAGATCTATTCAAGGTGGACTGTGATTGTGTGATCATCATAAAAATGATCGA
>JAOTRS010000022.1:13451851-13463765 GCA_028565755.1 Dinotopterus cunningtoni
TTATAGGTGTGTATGAGTGTGTGCATGTGTGTGTACCAGGCATAACTATGGGATTGCTTGGTATCTCGAAAGCATGTACTAATCCATCCTTTGGGCTGCGTGTGCACATGTACCGTGCCAGAGGAAACAGTGTATGTAATAAGGCCTGAACTACAGTGTGACAAATGAGAACGATTTATTAAACACCAGGACGGAGGACTGAAAGGAGAAACGTGTTTGAGTGAGTGTGACAGAAAACCAATTTGGGTGTCCAGACAGAGTGTGAAGCAGACTCCCCTGGGACAGAGCGCGCCGTGACGGACGATGACCTCATGACCTCCGGTATATTGAAACGTGTGTTTGGATTTTTTACCGGGGGAGAAAGACGGATGATGCTAATACGAGCCCGGGAGTAACCGATAAACAAAGCGAGACTTGTGCCTCAAGCAGGGTTTTTATGGCTTGCTTCAGTTTTTTTAAAAACACACTGCCAGGTTTGTGAATATGCTCGACATTCGGAATGTGTGGTGAGTCAAGGGCAGCTAAGGAAACCTGTGAGCTGCAACAGTGTGCTGAAATTAATCTTACTAGCCTTTAGCCTTAGAAATTGAACTGCTGGACCGAGGTAACGGACGTGGGGACGGGAACACGCCCTCGATGGAGCAGGTTAAAGGGCGCCATGCACAAAAACATTCATACAGTCAAGTAGACTGTCCATTAAATTAGATAAGATTTTTGGGAATTGCGATTGTTGAATTCATTTGATTCCAAAGCACCAATGTTTAATATCTGATTTTTTCAAGCAGCCATATTTCTTATAAGTATTAAGCTTGTGTTGCCATGTCTCCTACAAATCAATTATCGTTTTTTCCTGCCAAACTTCTGTTCCATACCAGCAGGTGGCACTATTGCACTTGAACTCAAAGCTCAAAGCAATACTATTGCAAAACGCGAGTATTGCCAAGTTGTATTTTTCTGCAAAACCTTGGTAAAGTTTTAAGTTTTATTACATCAATTTTAAAAAATGTAACATTTGTAAATTATTTATTTGTAAAATTAAAAAAGTGTTAATTGACTCCGATTTAAAAATGTATCGTATAATTGAATCGATTAAGCCGCAATACAATAATTCATACCTAGGGGCAATTTCTCTTTCCCATTTTTCCTCATATACGGCTCTTGATACATGTACATAAATTCACACAGTCACTGTCGGATCAATAGAGCCGGACTCGGCTAAGCAACGAACACTGAGTGTTAAACAGACCCGCGATAATCCGCTTCATGCTTTACCTTGCATTTGTCCCGGCTGACTGACCGAGTTCTGTCCCAACTCGCCGTTGAGCCACAGCTGCATCCGGATGAAGGGCTCGCGACCTTTCTGGGTCAGCTTGCTCCACGGTTTGGGACGAGACAGCATGTCACTTACGCTCCCCTGAGACAGTCCTAGTACCTGATTCAGACACAGATGAGAAAAGACGTGACTTCATTGTTAACTGTTTACAGAAAAAAAAAAAAGTCTTTATAACGGCTTGTCAGTGACCATGCGTTCAGGTTAGATCAGGAGTGAAGAGTTAGTAACATGCAGATCATCAAACGGAAAAATCTACAGATTTGACTCCATAAACGTATAAAAAAATAAATAAATAAAGGCAGAAATGTGTCCCTCGGCCTGCTATGCCATTCAAGCAGAATTAAACATGACAGCGCAAGCAACCCTTCATAAACAGCCCACCACCAATTTACCCATGTTTACAGGTTAGCATTTTTTTTTTTTGTTGCTAGTCGCTAGTCCGACTAGTTTCAATAAAAATTCCATATGAAGATATTACTAAGGCATAACGTCTTCATAATTTAATTAACAGACTTGTACTGAGACTGTCTTCCTATTCTAATGCAATAAAACAAAGGCCAGATTTAACACACAAAACACACAAAAACAAGGTGGAATTTAACTGAAACTGCATTAGGTGGCTCAAAGGAAAGTAATTTGGTTTGCAGTGTAACATAATTGAATCCAATTCAAACTGGGCCACGGTGTCAGAGATCTGCTGAATCTGATGCTGATGGACAAGGACAGGAGCCAGAGACGATGTCAGTTGACTTCTGTAGCTCTTTGCGGATGAGCCAAACAGGGTTTTAAAAGGAACCAATGATTTTTTTTTTTTTTTTTTTTAAAGCATCCTTCAAAAATAAATAAATGAAAAAAGGCTTTTGTCTTCGGGACAGAGAAGTTGTCTGAGGAAAGCTTCATTTGTAGAAGGCAAATCAGACTGCAACGGTGAAATACATCAACTTGGCGACTTTGCTCTGAAAACCTCAGGCTGGATTTAATTTATTGCCGACTGTCGATGGCTTTCATTGTTTTAATCAAGACAATGTGTGAGTAGAAAGAGGGAGTTAGTGGGTGCTAAAATGGTAAGTCTGGGGGTAAGAAAGTTAGGGATGCAGAGACAGAGAAGAGAGACAGAGAGGGAGAAAGGGGCACGCAGACCTTCTCTCCGAACAAGCGCTGGCATACGCCACTCTTGGCTAGCTTCTCTTTCACCAGCTGGGTTAGCTCCACCGTGTCCAGCTCGCGGCTTAAGAACAGCTGGCACTGCTCAGGCGCCAGCGGGGGCACGGACGCTCTGGCTGGCCTTGGCACGCGGGTGCCGCTGTGCTCCGGGTAGGCGGAGCCGGCGTGGTGCCACTCGCTCCAGTACTGAGGGGCATCAAGCAGCTGGGGGGACGTCTGGCACAGAGACACACAAAGAGGGGAGGGGCCAGCATCAGTCTGTATCGTCCAGCACACGGGTAGGACTCAGATATTGTGGGGAAAGAAACAGGCCGTTCCGAAGGCTACATAGTGGACGATGCCACTTAAAACATTAACTTTATTTTTAGGGACTAAACTACTGAGGTAGGAAGATGTGATTTTCAGTGCTAGATTTAATTCATTGTTAGAGAGTAGAAAGTACTGCATTTAACATTACTATACAAATGTGGCACTGTTTTCCTCAAATGGAAACCTTGGCAGCCATCACTTTGAGACATGTGATATTTATTTACAAGATATTTCTGAACCTTGATCAATGTTTTACAGTTCTAATTACTTGTACACGAATGCCACCTTTACTCCATGTACTAAGATGGTATCCTGTATCCCCTGGACTACAATATTCCTTGCCCTGCTAGAGTAAAAGATGAAATAGGAAATAATGTGATTAGTTTAGCCAATTCTGTTATTTGTTGACTGGACTTTTTTACTCTGACTTGAGTTAACTTAGGGCGTTTTCACATTAGGGCCTTGGGATCGTTTCCCGAGAACACCTGACCCCAAAGTCTGGTTCGTTTTGATTGGTGAGAACACAATCGTTCTGCATTCGGGAACTGTGCCCCGGTCTGCTGGAAAAGGTAGTCTTAAGATTGTGATCTTCTACGTACTTGGGCATGAAACAAACCAGATATGGAAGCCAATAGTACCTGAGAATGGAAGTAGATCACAACGTCATCAGTGCCGTATATCTCCATGTGTCAATCTCATCCTCCGACCTACACAGCCATAGCTGATGAAGTAGGAAGGTACTCGCTTTTGATATTTTTTCCCGAAATATCCTTAGCATTAGGCAAATCATGAAGGATAACTTCCTCATTACCATCTTCTCTTTATGTTTAATGGCAACTCACAAACCAAGTAAATGCATATTGCTACCTGCCGCATCAGAGAGTGTAAATACGCAAGTATACCTGAGAATGAAGAGCAAAAATAATATAAATGTGGGCCTTTGAAGTAGCAATCCTTCCTGAGCATGGTACAAATCAATCGTGCCTAATGTGAAAACGCCCTTAAAGTAAACCCAGACTTCCAGGTGCAAGAATACCAGAGATTGATTCTCCACACCAGTTTTGGAACAAACGTTCCTCAGGTATGGAAGATGTGAACATCGCCTTAATCGCAAGAATAAATCCACATTCTTTAAGCTACTGTAACTGTTTTTTTAGAAACCATCAGATGTGAAAGTTTGGTATGGAAGGAATAAAATGACCTTAAACATGTTTTTCAATGGTCCAAAGTAAAAAAGGTCTCTAATATGCCTGTGAAGTCGCAACATTCTGGATCTCAGAACAATAATAATAATCTATAATAATCTATAAGTACATCCAACATTAAAAAAATCTAAAGGTAGCAGTACCACTCCAAGCCATTCCCTTTGCCATGCATAGTAAAAGCAATGGAGGCTCTGGGCTACCAGTTAGCCCTGTTACAGAAAAATTTAGTCATGCACAAGTATGACCAACACAAGCTTTTACTTAGTCATGCACAAGTAGCTCGTATTCACTGACTTCCAATAGCCATGCACATCGCTCAGAACCATTCGCCATCCTCGAAACCAGTTTGCTACCTCCCAAAACAAAAATCAAACAAGGTCTCTCACCTCCTTGGAGTCCTCCAGGCTGTGGTTCTCATCAGGCAGCCCAGTTCCTCTACGCTCTTGCTGCGAATTGTTCCACCACTGCTCCCTCCACTGAGCCCTGGAGGCTCCATCCTGGCTTGGGGATGCTGGACGCTCCTTCTTAATGCTGCTGTAGTCAAGTAAAGGGGACGGAGAGGGTGAGGAGGGTGAGGAGGATGAAGAAGGAAGCAGAGGAGGAGGCTTCTTCAGGCCCAACACCAGAGGGCTGTAGGTGGTCAGGGGGGCGCCCAGTGGTGACGGTGCCAACACTTTGGGTGACAATAACGAAAGATTGCACTGAGAGAGGGAGGAGGAGATAGAGGACGATGACGACGATGAAGACGAAGAAGACAGTGAGGCTTGCTGGGCCTCCATCTCACGCCGAGCCTGCTCTAGGATGGAGCGGATGGCCTCATCTGAACCTCCGCTTCCTCCGCTGGATGAGGACGGAGGCAGGGATGTGTCAGCTGCTTAATAGAAGAAACAAAGCAGGTTAGGATAACATTTCCTTGGAATTGGTAGGGAAGTTTCTGGGGGGAACTAGTGTTCAAGACTTGCCTGCTTTCTGGACCTGCAGTTCACGCTTGGCTTGCTCCAGGATGGACTTGATGGCTTCGTCGGAGCCACTTTCGGGTGTGCGGATACGGGTGGTAATGTTGCCTAGAAAAAGGAGGCGAAATAGAGGAAAAGATGAGGCCAGAGAACAGCAAGCTCAATCAGAATGTTCTCAAACAATAATGCTTTAAGTAGCAACAATAGAAACAGGATTGCAATTGTGACCTTTAGGAGAACAACTGTATTGATTGTTACTGCTTTAACATCTAACTGCTCTCCTTTTCTAGGACACTTTAAGATGTGTGCTCTGTGGTAACATCCACGATGATGCAGGGTGTGATTTAGAAGTACCAGGCTGTATGTAAGGTGGAATCCAGCCATGCTCAAGTCAGCCACCAGAATTCCTTAAAATGGTGTCGCTTCTTCCATGCCATCTATTCAACAATATGTTTTCATCACAGTTTAAAAGTATTCCCTGTGGCTTCAAATATTAGTTTTGGGCCACCAGTGAAAAACCAAACGAACAAACTGGTATGTTTATTTGACCGAGTAAGGTATTTGGGTAACACCCGCTTGTTAGAAAGGGCTATTTGATGCCACCCAGCCCTCACAAATGGACCCTCATTAAAATACCTAAATTATATATTGGGAGTCTGGCCTGACGTCAATCAGGCAAGTCAGTGTGGCGAGCGCTGTGCTGGAGGTGCCTGTGATCCATTTGCACACCGCGGAAAAGAACCCACAAAGGGATAAAAAAACCCTACATGTTTTTCTGTGCTATACATTAGCCACAGATGCGATCGTGGTTGTCCTTAAAATTCCACGCCACCTGATGCTAAACACCATGCAAAACTGGATAGTAAAGAGTACTTTTTACTGAAAATCAACTCAATATCAAGGTCTGCTATTTTTCTTTCTATTCAGTTTATCCTTTTGTAGAAACTAGCACTTTTATAACCACTGACACAAGCTTCAGTTTCAAACCTATACTTGAACACCAAGGCTATAGCTATACCACTTATAAGAGCGCGAAAGGTAAAGGGAGATTACCTGAGGACCTTGGCCAACATTAAGCTATCTAATAAACTTGGAAAATAAAATGGACTAGGGGACACACCTGTCCGCGGGGCGCCTTCCGAGCCGGCTCTCCGCTTCGGGCCTTCCTGAAACATGCGGCTAAGGGCCTGGCCTGGGCTCTCTGTCAAAATAAACGACAGAAAAAATGGACGACAAGATGAAAAAAGGTAACGTGTGGTTGACTACAACGCTAACACGGCCAGGAGAGTGGAGTGGAGGACGGGTTGGAAATGATCTGACAATGGACTGGATTTAAAGTTCCACACCAAAAAAACAACGAACCAAACAAACAAACAATTTAACAAAAAACTATTGACAATGTTTTGTGTCAGTTCATACTGTAGGTTAAGACTAACCTACAAAGGCATGCTTGTCCTTTGAGGACTTGAAATTACGTTGTTGAAATGAGGACTGGGATAACATTATCTTCAAATAAAACACTGTCAAAGGAAACACATTTCTACATGCAAACATGGCTGGAAACTCTGTTTATAATTCAGATCTCGGAAATGGCCGACTCTTCAGAAAAAACATTTTCAAACATTTGAGAAATTGGAAGATAGACTAAACTAAAATAACTAAGCCATTTCTCTAGTCAAGCGTAGTAATTTCACCAAGGCCTCGACTCCAAGAAGTTCTCCAATCAAAAGCAATCCGATGAAACTCCTAGCCTCAGTTCCTGACTCAATACGAAGCACCAAGAACCTTTACATTTAAAATCATTTTAACATCAGATCAGTCTGAACAATTTTGATAACAAAACTGATCCTAGGTCAGGACAGACTGGTGTAGGTGGCGTGGAACGAACCGACGGTGGCGTGTTACCTTCCCTCTTTGGTCAATACTATTGATCAGTAAAAGGTTTCGGTATAGATTAGAGTGCGGTGAGGACGAGCGGTGGCGCCCGAAGGACGTTCGGAAGCTCGGTCGTGCGGAAATGAGGCGTGATGGAAAAGATGTGAAGGATCTAAACTGACAGTTGAATCGATACACACAGGAGGAGAAACCATTTCATCATGGTATTGTATATGGTACACGGTGTACTTGTCTCTTCAGAATGCTTATTATGACCCGGGTAATATTGTAACTTGTAAGACGATTTCGGTTTCCTCAAACCATGATAACATCACATGCTTGGTACCAAAGTGGCACCAACTCTGACTGGTCGATTAATGAATTCTGACACGGATACAGAGAACATTCTTTAATGTTATACGAGGGTGAGTCAAAAATCATCCACACTTAAAACTTATAAAAACTTCTGTCTTATCAGTGCTTTTCGGTTAAATGCTACTGTCTCCCCAGTCACTTCTGAGCTTGGGTGAAAGTGTTACCCACTTAACTGTGGTGCGAGCAGTGATTTTATTTATTTATTTTGTGGTATGATGGTGTACAGTACCTGGTGCTAAAGAAACTCATAGTAAAGCATCAGCAAAAGTGTTTGGATATCTGCAAGCAAAATTTGGATGAATGCTCTAAGTAAGGTGAAAGAGAATCATTATAGGTGACGAAACATGGATTCATCACTACGAGCCTGAGAGTAAACGACAGAGTATGGAATGGAAACATCCTCAATCGCAGACTAAGAAAAAGTTAAAAAGTCAGTCATCAGCTGGGAAATTTATTCTTACAGTTTTTTGGAATTCACAAGAGTCGAAAATGGAACATTATCAAGAAAAAGGTTCAGCGGTCGACAGTGCTTGTTACAGCGAGATGCTTATTAAAGAGCTGAAGCATAAACTTCGGATTAAACTCTCGGAGGACTGCTATCCAAGGGACAATGCACGTCTGCACACTTCTGCCCACACCGTCAACATTCTGTATCAACATTAAGATTTTGAGGTGTTAAACCATCCTCGCTATAGTCCTGATCTTAATCCATTAGACTTTCACCAGTTTGGTCCCCTGAAAGCGGCCTTAAAATCGGACGAAGATTCACTTCTGATGAAGAAGTGAAGACAGCGGTGCATTCGTGGCTCGCAGCTCAGCCTAAAACATTTCTTAATGAGGGAACCTGAATGATTATTGACAGATGGACAAAGTGTATCAAAAAATAAGGAGATTATGTCGAGGAATTATGTATTTTCCTCTTTTAAAGGTTAATTATAATAAATTCTACAGCCAAACTGCGGAATTTTTGACTCATCCCCATACAGTATATAGTGGGTTTGTGTAGCTCAAGTTGATTATTAGGAGCATGGTTGTAAAGATTTGTCTCTCGTTTAGGATTTGTGGTAGAGAGCAGTAAGGAAAAGGTTAAATCACTGTAGTTGAAGGAAGAATGTGATAATGAATGAATGGGAGTAGTATGGTGTGTGTGTGTGGATGATGCCCCTCCCATACTGACAGGACTACCCACCTTACTAGCAATACATAATTTATAAAAGACAACATTGGTGTGATGTCGGTGCCTGATATGGCATGATGCTAAAAAGCCACTCAAGCTATTTAAAAAAATAAATAAATAAGATTAAATAAAGGTATTCCTCACCTCTTTGCCTGCCCTGGATGCTCCTCAGCGCCAAGATGTTCTGCTCGTCAGAAAGGAACTGCTTCATCTTATGAAAGGGCTCCTTGCCACGAATGGTGAGCTTGCTCCAGGGTTTGGGCCGGGCCAGGATCTCGCTGACGGAGCCCTGCGACAGGCCCAGGACGTAGTGCCCGAAGACTCGCTGCCCGATATTGTGCTTGATCAGCTGCTCTTTGACCTGGCGTGCGATCTCTGCCGTGTCCATGTCCTCACCCTCGGAGGCGCTGCCCGCGCCCTCTGAGCGGCTGGGCGACGGTGCCGTGCCGTTGGTATCCGGACTGGCGCAGGGCTGACGCGGAGGAGCGGGCACCAGAGCCAGGGGCGTGTAGTGGGTGTGGCCGAAGTCCTGCAGCGCTTTGGAGTAGAAGGTGTGCATGAGCTGGCGCTGCAGCAACGAGCCCAGGGCCACCTTACCCGCCAGGGGGAAGGTAGAACCGTAGATGTCCAGCGCCGGTGAGAAAGCATGTCCGCCGTTAGCGCTGCTAGCAGTGGGTGACTCTGGGGGCGGGCCGGCAGAGTTCGGGCCTGCTCCTGTGCGACCCAGGAGTGGAGAAGGGGCGGGAGGGGGCGGGGCCGAGTTGGCAGAGGTGGGGACGTGTGGCGCGGTCTCTTCTTTCACTTTCTGGCTGGCTGACCCTACAAGAAAGGGCAAACAAAATGCATTATGGGGGAGTTAACAAAAAAAAAAAGGGGTCTGACAAAAGACAAGGTGTTCCTCTTCTGTTTTTTTTTTTTAAACAAAAGTGAAAAGATTATAAATCTCTATTAATAGATGATTTTTTTTTTTTTTTTTTGCCAAGCCCCCCAGACAAACCGCCCATGCATTTGTAGTTTGCACCTTTCTTGTAAGCAACAGCATGGTAGGACAAAGACTTCTGACACAATAACAGCCACCATGCAAAGTGACAATGAAATCCAGATCCGCTGCCAGGACAGGCAGAACAGGTGCATTAGGACAAAAAAAAAGATAAAGAGAAAAAGTCCAGTCTTTTGAGCTGTTGAGCAGCGCGACTCTTGTGGACAGCTCTGACTTTCTGAATGTCCGTTCCTGTTCCTCCTCCTACGCGGCTGACGGGATTCAAGCTCATTATAACATAAAACAGTCTCTGAAGATGAAGTCTTCGTGACTCTTGTGCATATACATGATGTATATAAAAACTATTCAAGTAAAACCACTTAGGTGTTGTTAAGTGCACACAATAAAACTCATTTTGAATAAAAAAAAAAAAGAAAAAAGAAAAAAGGGGGGACAGGAATCATGAGGAAAAACCTGAACATGAAAACTGAGTGCACAGCTTTAATAAAGGTTACGTGTTAAAGCGGTGAATATTCATAGCATGACCTCATATGTGAACCGATTAAATATTCCAATGCCACCTTTAGGTCGAATTGAAATCGCACACTTTAGATCTTAACACAGGTCGACGTAGACTTTAAGGGCTTTTTCCACAGATCTCACGTTATGTTATGTTCAAGTGCAGAAGACACTACCTGGCAAAACGGGGAGAAAAAAAACCTTCTATGAAGTAAATAACCTTAAAGTATCTCTTTTAGGAAAAGTGGATGTTAATCAGAATAATCAACAAATCCATTTAAGGTATGCTGAAAAAAAAAAAAATTATGACCAAAGGGCGCTTTAAATTAGAGGGACGTGATGAGGTTGGGCCGGAGCGACCTGTCAATTATGGTAATTTTATGCGAGGCTCTGAGCGCTATGTAAATATCCTGTTTATGCAGCCCCAAAGCGAACGCTCTTAACATTTTTCTCATCCACTCGTGCATGCAAACCGACACCGTTAAATGTCAGAGCTTGTAAACCACAACTGGTTTAAAAAAATAATTAAAAAAAATTCAAACAAAAAAATCTGCAACCTGAAGTAGGATGTGTAAAGTGACTAATGTGATTATGCACAAGCATGACAACAGAGATTGAACCAGGGTAGAAGAATAAAGCATATAAAAGGGTACAAGTGCCTCTTTAAGATTTTATTAGGGACACCTGTGCATCAGAGCAATCCTGCAGTTATCATATCGGCCGGTCGAGTCGCCGCAGTGCTACACGTATTGTATGCTGAACCTGGAGTGTAAACCAACAACTGATTTCTACATCGTGTTCTGATGTTCGGCGTGAAGGTTAACCGGTGCTCTGCATGAACGTTAACCGGCTGCATGATTTCATACACAGCACTGCTGACACACGATTGGCTGATTGCAACATATAAAGTGTCCAGAGAGGGTGTGTGTGTATTTCTGATCGAGACAGCACAAAGGAAGAAGAGAAGGAGCTTTCTACTAGAGTCGGTTCTGCTCGAAATGTCAACGCACATCTGCTGATGAGCAATTATCAAAAGAGGCATGACTAATGTAGCAAAGTGCTGAAGTGGGCCATTTTTCTTCTCTCTCCCCCCCGACATCAAAAACAGCTTAAAATAAGTGCCTCCATTTTAACAGCATTAACCTGTTCCATGTTTTTTTCCCCCACCACCTCCAAGACTTCCTGGAATAGCTGAACTAAAAACAACTTTTTAAGAAAACACGCTCTGATTCCGCATGAAAAATAACTTCGAGGTTTTGCGTATACTTTTTCAAGCCTGTGTGGGCCCTCCTGGCCAGACTTACCGCTCAGCTCGGTGTTGGCGATGCGGAGTGAGGCGCTCTCGGACTGAAGACCGCGGTTCTTTTCCAGCAGTAACACCTCCAGAGGTTTAGACAAGTCCTAAGACCGAATAGCAGAAGCAGGCTTTCAGTACAAAGTGGTGTGCTAAGGAAAACTCCAACCATCAAGCTGTCTCCAATAATGAGATATGACTTTATTTTTTATTAATACCTTCAAAAATTATAGTTAGAAAAAGGAATCTTAGAGACTTTAAAACTGTGGCAGAGTTGTAGGCTAAAAAAACATCACCCTAAAACCCATATTTCTCTTTTTTTAAAAAACCAAAAAAAACCAAAAAAAAAAAAAACACATTTTAAATTTATATACGTTTGCATTTAAGGTGGTAAAATGTTGCAGTTCCTCTATTATCCTACAGGTGGTGCACGCTAAAGTATTTACACATTGGCAGGCAGCACAGCATCCTGTGAAGCAGGAGCGAATTAATATTGTATCGGTTGATCCCCTAGGTCTTGGTGCTTTTCCTTTTCAAAGTTTTCAAAGATGCTTTTCTGCTCACCATGGATGTAATATAATATTATTAATATTCTCTCTAAATTCTGAGTGTATTTATACTGTTTAACCTATATGTCCTTGTAAGCGCTGAAAAACAGTTGAGCTCTTTCTTGAATCTGCTTTCCGGTCTGTGTTTGGATTTAAAACTTTGTCAGAGAATATCGTTAA